>CM073480.1:45529269-45796769 GCA_037074505.1 Albizia julibrissin
TCTGATTGGCTATATTATAATACATATCCTTATATCATGATAAGGAGTAAGAAAAAAATATAAAAAGAAATTATAGGCAGATAATGATGTATGCTAGAGACTTACGAGCTATGTAAGAACACAACTATAAATTAAAAGTTCTTCCATAAAAGGAATAAAGAAGCAACGTCATCACATCAAGGACCATATTTTGAATATCATCATCATAAAGTGATCCCATAAAACACGTTATATCAACCACACCCATTAATAATAGGTCCAATCCACATCCGGTAATAATAGGTCCATGGAGTGCTTGACTTGTGAGTAGACCTCAAAGTTACATTACTACAAAAAGAAAAAAAAAATAGATTTAATAACACATATTGATGTCCGTTCTTTGAAAACAACAACAACAACAACAACAAAGCCTTTATCCCACTAGGTAGGGTCGGCTACATGGATTGCACGACGCCATTATGCTCTATCAAAGACCATAGTGTAACACAGTTGGTTAGAGTATTTGCTTATTTTCTTTGAAGTCAACTGTTCAAACCTCCCTCACCCTTTTAAATTTTTTTTTAGAGTTACAATGACTATTTTATATATAAAACAGTTGTTGAATCTCTCAACAAATATGCTATCATGATACATGTCAAACCCCTTAACACTTTGATTTTGCAGAGTAATAAATGCATAGTTCAGAAGGCACACAGAAATAGCGGAAATATACTGATAATAAGTACTTGTTTATATTACAAACAATTCCCATAGGGTTTTAAAAATATAAACAAAATCCAAAGAAATAAATATTACAACTAAAGATAACCAACTGTACTCCGTTAGAACCGGACCTTCAATCACCGGTAATTATTGTTTTGCCTTTAGAGCCGCTACCTTCTGCTGGAATATTTTTAAATATTGAAAAAGGGTGAGATTCGAATGAATCTCAGTAGTAACATACAATCCGACATATAAAATGTGAAAATAGATATGTAATGCACCATGTTATGTAAGATGAAAATGCTGTGTGTACACTGTCCGAGGCCAAACGACTGTTTGTAACCCCAGCTTAACTCTGCGCCTCCGTTGGGTCCCAGACCACAACTCAGCTAACATGCGTGTCCCAAACACTGTGCTCATAATACAGAAAATCGAATACACAACATATAAATACTCACATAGTGTATGAAAGAAAGAGTTACTACCTGGGTCCTTTTTCAGTCCGATTCTTATCCAAAACTTTTAATCCGGCTCGGGCTAGTACCCATTCCTATAAATTAAAGTTAACAAGTAATTGATTATTACTTGCATTACTACTACCTTTAATCATATTCTGTTGGTTATCTCAGTTTCAATGTTTTTTTTTTCATAGTATAATTCTACACAATACAATTTTTACTATTTTTCAGAAAATTGGCAGAGTTTTCAATCAACATTGAAAAATAATAATTAATTCTATAAAATTCCAAATTGACTGGTTCTAAAGCCTATGTAAATATATTTAAATATATTTTCATAGAAAAATACTTATATCTGACCAATGATAACACACTTTTCCCAGAAATTCACAAAACATCCCTTATTCCAGATTTCCTTCCAGAAATAGACTCAACTTTGGAAATTCATATCTCCTAATGTACAAGTCCAAAAATTATAATCCACCTATCAAATTAACGCTATTACTGTATACTATAAATCTGAAAAGTTTCATAATTTTTGGTAAAGTGTTGTTTTTCCGAAATTTTACCACAACCAATCTGCCTTCCAGAAACATAATCTGGCAGTACTTAAATTCAAAAATTTCCAAATAGAGTGGTTCAAAATTCTTTGTGAACCTATTTAAGTATAGTTTAAGGGAAAAATACGTACTATTAGAATTACATTCCCAAAATTCCAGAATTCACAATTAACACAACTATGCCAGAATTTGTTCCAGATTTAGTGCCTAAACTTCAAAAATTCATTTCTTACAATATACTAATCCAAATGGTACATATTATATATCAAATTAAAGCTCCATATGTCTACATTATTTCTGTAAAGTTTCATAATTTTTGAACCAGTTTTGACTAACGAAATGAATTTTATAATCAAACTGATTCCAGAAAACTAACAGAACAACATCTCCTCTTAATTTCTAAAAATTCCTGATTTATTCATAATCATCCAAAAATTACAACCACATGTATTCTAACATAAATTTTCATATAGAATCTATTGGTGACATCAAATTTACCAAATTCTTACTTCTTATATATCTACACCTTATTCTAACCATAAATAATAGCAACTTATTTTCAAAATCACTCAACTTTCAACAACTATAAATCCTCAAAAACAACCTAAACCAACTGAATAACAATAGAAAAAGATATAGAAGACTTACCTAAATAATATTCAAGGCTTGCCTATGGTGATTGACTTCTCCTTCTTCCACTTCTCCGGCAACTATTTTCACTTTAATCTTCCTTCTCTCTTACTCACGTCTCTCTCTCTTTCTCTATATTTTCTACTTCCCTCCTCTTCTATGTGACTTGACTGATTGGAATGAAAAATGAGAAGTGTGTGTATGTTGCCTTGTATTTATAGTGGGAGGGTGTGTGTTTGTTTATTAAATAAATGTGTGTGTGTGCCATGTGCTGTTTATTTTAATGGTTGTGTGTGTAGTGTGGGAAGTGTGTGCCATGAGTGATGTGTGAAGAGCATGTGAAGCAAGTGTGGCATGGGAAGCATGGAAAGTATGGGTGTATTTTTAATATTATATATATATATGTGTGTGTGTGTGTGTGTGTGTATTTTTATCCTATTAATTATACACACTAAGCCTTGCTGCCAAACGACGATTATGGGATTCGCTACTTCTCGAGAATTAATAGTAGGATTTAGACTACTACTTAAAAATATGTGATCCCAACTACTTCTCTCTCCCCTCTGTTTCACTCTAAAATATGTGGCAATTCTTAGTTAGGGAAAGCAAGAAAGTATCTGGGATTCTAAACAAACAAGAAAGACAATTGCATTGACTTTCATGATAAAGGATTAATTTTAGGGTTTGTAAACTTATCACGGCCTGAATTTCTGGCACTCACAAGTTCCTCCTTTTTTCGTGTATTTTCCCGTATAGCATTTTTATTTTTAACAAGGAGAAAGCCATAGATTTGAAGAATAATTGAAGCATTCGGATATGCCCGATCTGTGTAGTTTTGCATGCAAGATAGGGTGAATTTGCAGCCCAGAAGAGTTTTTGCCCACTTCTACTTCTGACGCGGGGTATGTCTGAATTTTGAACTTTCCAGAAAATTTCAAGCCCCCTAAGCTTAAGTCTCTTGTGGTGCTTGAGAGCCTTATAGTTTGTGTCTCAGAGTTATCATATAACAAAACAAATGCCATTGTAATTATGTATGAGGATATTGATGTTTATTTCTGTAACATCCCAAAAAATTTAATGTAAGGATTAATTTATAGATATTAGATAATAAGCCAAATTATGGAACCTACAAAATTTAAGGGATGTTAAATTAGGCAAAGGGGAAAATTAAGGCCTAATGTGTGCAATTAATAGGATAAAAATATACCAACACCCACCCACACTTGGCAACACACGTATATCTCCATCTTTGATATAATTGCCTTCCATTATTAGTTAACACATGTACCATACACACACTCACATATACACCTTCAATAAGACAACACCTAACTACTCCTTATTTCTCTATCATCATTTGGACAGCACACATTGAAAAACCAATCAGCTACATACAGATTTAGCACTCACATTTAACTACTTTTCCTTTTCTTCATTTGGTTGGAACTACACGATCAAGACAAAAGCCAAGCCCACCATCACATGCACTCTTTATTTAATCAAAACCCATTCCTTCAGCTCTTCATTTTTTTCTTCCAGCAGCTGAAGAAACATAAACAGAGAAATAGAGAAACAAAAAACAAGAGAAGAGAGACGTGAGTGAGAGAGTTGATCGGAGGAAGGAAGAAGAAGCTTCAAAACTCACATGCAGCACCATAAGCTAATATAGGTGAGTTTCATACATCCTTATCTTCTTTTTCCATTGGATTAGAGGCTGTTTTCAATAGTTTTCGGGGTTTTTTTTACTGCTGAAAGTAAGAAATTCATCGGAAAGTTACTGTCACCAAAACCAGTGATTTTATGATGATTTTGGGTGATATTTCTAGTGTTTTTGCTTCTGTACAAACGTCCTAAAACCCAAGGAACATGTTTAGGCATATGTAGTGTCAAAATCTTTGAGATTTGAGTGAAAAACCGTGGCTACATGTGAGTTTTCTCAACTCTGTTTTACTCGTCGGAAAATAGAGTTTCTATAGGAAACTTGCAGAAGCTCAAACGGAGGATACATATGGATTTTTCTTCTGATTCTTTTTTCTATGGAAATTTTAAGATGTTTAGTATAAAATAGAATCAACAAGAGCTCAATTTGGGGTCAAAACAAATAAGTTATTAATTTCTGAAGTTAGACTATCAAAACTGACATTTTTCATAGTCAGTCAGTTTCGTGTAGAATTATGACCAATCAAATCATATAAAATATTTATGAAACTTTACAGAGAGGTATTAGACATCCCAAGCTTTAAACTGAGTGGTCGAATGCATCATTTGGATATCTGTAGAGGGAGTTATGATTTTCAAAATCTGAGTTTAGAAACAGGTGTAATCCTGGAAGTCCAGATTTTGGCCGTCGGTTTCATCATGTTTTTGAGAAATGTAATATTTTCCAATGGACATGAAACTTTCCAAAATAAAATTTCATATTCTAATCTTTAATTTGATATATATTTTGTGTTATTTGGATTAGTATGTTGAGAGATATGAATTTTTGAAGTTGGTTGCTCTCAAACTATGTTTCTGAAAAACAGATTGGCTTTGTCGAAAGTTTGGAAAACCAAAACTTAACAAAAAATTATGAAACTTTCCAGATATAAAGTAGACATTCAAAGATTTAATTTGATATGTAGATCACAATTTTTGGACAAGTATATTAGGAGATATAGATTTTCAAAGTTGTACTATGTTTCTGGAGAGTAATATGGAATAGGGGTATTTCGGGAAATTATGGGAGTAATATGGTGAAACTGGGTAGATTTGGATATTTTTCTATGAAAATATATTTCAATATCTTCATTTAGGCTTTGGACTCAGTCAATTTTGGTTTTTCTAGAATTAGTTATGATTTTTCAAAGTTAACTGAAAAATCTGCCAATTTTCTAAAACATAGAAAAATTGCACTATACAAAAATTGTACTGTGTACAAGCCACTGAAACTGAGATAACCAGTAGAATGTGATTAAAGACAGTAGTAATACAAGTAATAACTATTACTTGTTAATTTTAATTTATAGGATTTGTAATAGCCCGAGCCGGAGAAAAAGTTTTGGATAAACAGTTGGACCGAAAAGGGACCCTGGTAGTAATTCTTTCTCTCATATACTATGTGATTATTTATATGTTGTGTATGCCATTTTTTGTAATATGGCAGTGCCTAGGGCACAACACGCGAATAAGCCAGGGTCTAAACATATCGTTTGACCATGGACACGAGTTTAGCCGGGATTGCAAACAGTTGTTTGGCCTTAGACAGTATGCATACAACACGAGTTAGCATTTTACATATCATGGGGCATTGCATATTTATTTATCGCATTTTATATGACTGATTGTATGTTACTACTGAGATTCATTCGAATCTCACCATTTTTCAATATATAAAAATATTCCAGCAGAGGGCAACGGCTCTAAGGGCAAAACTGTAATTACCGATGACTGAGGTTCGGTTCATGTGAGACTGCAGCTAGTTATCTTTAGTTCCAAATTTTATTTCTTTTGAACTCTGTATATAAAAATATTCCAGTAGAAGGTAGCGGCTCTAAGGGTAAAACTATAATTACCGATGACTGAGGTCTGGTTCATGTAAGACTGCAGCTAGTTATCTTTAGTTCCAAATTTTATTTTTTTTGGACTTTGTATATATTTTCCAAATCCTATGGGATTTCATGTAATGCAAACAAGTGCTTATTATCAGTATATTTATGCTATTTTTGTATGCCTATGAACTATGCATTTAGTACTCTGTGAATATTGAATTGTTAAGGGGTTTGACAATTTCCGCTGTTTCTTCTATCTGAGGAATATCAAGAGCTGGAAAGCCCAGCAGACCCGATGAGGAAGGAAGTAGCAGTGGTTCGGAAGAAGATTGATTCAGTAAACAAAGAGTTAAAGCCCTTAGGCCATACCTGCTAGAAAAAGGTAAAAACAAATTGAATGTTGGTATGGCGTTTTTTTAGTGTAGAATGCAGTATTTTTTCTACTCTGACAAAGATTTTGATCAGGTAATAACTGCTCTCCGATCTATCTGATTGTGTTTCCTTGTGAATAAATATTAGATAGATGCCTACGGCATCAAGCTGGCATAATTGGTATCCTTATACGGACTTGATATTGTCTTCTAGTTGTTTATTTAATACTGTTTATCTCTTCTTTATTTGCTAAAATTGGGTGAAATATACTTGTTCTGTTCTTTCATAGGCAACAGCTTACTTTTCCGTAGAACTTACTTTACTTGCAGAACAAAGTAACCTGATCACTGAGTTTTACTTGCAGGGGTTTGATATCTTTCATCTTTCTTTGTGGAGCTGTTTATCTAAGGGTTGTGATCTTGTCATAAGGTAGTTTTGCAGCTTTTCTTCATTCTTTTAGCCAATGCGTTACCAGCTTGCTTCAATAAGAGAGATATTGATAGATGGGGTGTATTGGTGAATTTTTCTGAGGATCTCATTGATCCAACACAAGCTAATTCTCTTGATAGATTAAGGACTCTGGCTTGGTGAATTTCCTCTAGGCAACAAAACTAATCTTTGCAATAAGTAATGGAAAGTGGAAACTCATCATTTGTTCAAATGCATGGATCACTAAAACTTGGCTTCGGTTTTCTTGGCCAATTTTTTATCATCTAAAATAGTCAATTATTGCCTGATAGTGATGTGCAAGCTTTGGATTATTTACCACCTCCACTGGGATTTGCCGTATAATGAAAGTACAAACATATGATTCTTAGCGAAATACTTGGCCTGATATAGAAAATAAGATACAAGGCACACTTTTCATACCCTTCTAAATATCCATGTTCTTATCCATCCTTCTTTATCCTCTGTTTTTCGTTTTTATTTATATTTCTGGCCATGTGCAAGGGTATTATTAGAGAGATATTTCCTCTTTCAGAATGTAATATGCAACTAAGTCTTGGTTCATTTATTCTTTCTGACTTTATTCTTTCTGAAAGCTACTTGTTTCAATTATGACAAAGTTGAGTCCCTTGTAATCCAGCTGCTTACCGACATTGCCTATTAAACTTGCTAAACTTCTTCAGCCAGCGTTCTAATTAGTTTCTATTTTTTTTAAAATAACATAGCAGTGCTTTTGAAACTAGTGTGCTCTAGAAAATTGCTGCTGACTAATATTGGTAATTTAAATGTTCCAACATCCCTCATGTGCCAATGAAAGACGAATATATATTTTTTTTTAAAAAAAAGGTTAGACTGATTTTTAAAACACAATCGTTGTAAGTCCTATATATAATGACTGTTTTTAAAAAAATAGTCGTTGCATCTCAAGCATATACAACGACTGTTTTTGGAAAAACAGTTGTTGCAAGTCTCTTACAACGACTGTTATAAAACGGTCGTCTATTTTGAAACTTTCAACGACACTCACGTATATGATCTCATGAAAACGGTCATCTTAAGGGTAAAAAAATGATCGTTAAAAGTGCCTTCTGTAGCAGTGTTATACTCTATTTCGCACCAAACAGTTTCTTTGTGTGTAGTTGTCTACCTCCACAAGTGCACAGGTCGCATTAAGTAATAAAGTGATAAGTAAAATATCGTTCCCACAAGGATTTGGTTTCAAAACCTGGTCAAGTAGTAATTATCTCATTTTTGCCTAATTTGAGTTGTACAATTATCACATGTGAGGAAGAAACATATTTAGAAATTAAAAAGAAAATAAAAAACAAGTGATTCATGGGTTTCAAGAATACAGTGGGAGTTAGGATTATTTATCCACCTTACACTTCAAAAGTACTCATTCAAATCCCCACAATATAAGCTTCTTAATGACAAATTATAGTAACCAAGGTTACCAAATTATCTATAAGTGCTCTCTCAAGTCTCCAAATAGGTGTTTAGCTTAATTAGTTCATTAATCTCTTAACTGATTAATCAAGCGCAATTTTCATTCCAGGACCTATATGGTTGAAGGAGGCGTTGTCTGGTTTTTGCCTTGATAACCTTTTTAAAATTTAACTAAGAATTGCAATAAAGGGTGCAATCTTAGATTATCTCTCGAATAGCCTTTTATTAATTACCTAAAAACTAAGTGTAATGATTGACATAAAACAAGTTTAAAAGGATTTTTTTTAGCTTTTTATATAACAATTAAATTGCAATTAAACTAAAATGCTTCAAAAACAAATATTTTTTGTTTTTTTCTAGAATAAAATTGAAATGAAATTTGGTTTTGAAAAGTATGATAAAGCCTCCTAGAACAATGAATTTCATCTATCAAAAGTGTTGCAAACTGTTGGGCAACACTTCTTCACTCTCCATGGTTAATTGTTCACTTGAGTTGTTATGTAAACTATCATTTTGCTGCAAAGGCTTAAGTGTAGAAGCTATTTCACTTACTTGCACTATTAAATTTTTAAGACTAGATGCATGTTCATGAAATGTCTTCTTTATTCAATCCCTCATTTCAATTACATTATCAAGAATACACTAAAGCCTACCCTCTATTGTAGGCTTCTTCTCATGAATGGGGATGGTTTCATCTACATATGTATGGAGTGATATATGAGGATGTGATGTATGTGAAGAAGAAGAATTAGGATCCTAAGACAATGAATAATCTGGACTCTAGTGAAGGCTAAAATTATCATCATACATATTAGCTTGAGCCTTAGAGGAGTCATTCTCCATATAATCCCAGGTTGAAAAATGGGGGTTTTACTCACTAAAATGATTATCTCCACAATAATTGCAACAAATGTACTCATATTGATCATCACAAACATAAGGGTCATAATAAGAATTGGGATAATCATTATCATGGGCAAATCCACCATTTGTTTCATTGAACCACCAATGATTATCCATGCACAAAGATTGAAGTCAAAATAACTAACAAAACAAAGGCAAACAAATAGAATGCTGACACACAAAAACATGGGAAAATAAGTCAAAATAGAAAACAAAAGAACAAATATATACAAAACTCAAGCTTAAGCTAATAATGCTCTAATTGAGATCAACCAAGGACGGTTTTGGGACACAAATCCCCGACAACAACACCAAAAACTTATCTGTCTCCACAAGTGCATGGATTGCGTCAAGTAATAAAGTGATAAATAAAGTATCGTTCCCACAAGGATTTGGTTTTAAAACCTGGTCAAGTATCAATTATCTCACTTTTTCCTAATTTGAGTTGCACAATTATTATAGGCGAGGGAGAAATAGATTTAGAAATTAAAAAGAAAATAAAAGGAAGTGATTCATAGACTTTAAGGATATATACAGTGAGAATTAGGATTATTTATTCCCCTTGTACTTCAAAAGTACTCATTCAAATCCCCACAACATGAGCTTCTTAATAACAAATTATGCTAACCAAGGTTACCAAATTACCTATAAATGCTATCTCAAGTCTCCAAATAGGTGTTTAGCTTAATTAGTTCATTAATCTCTTAACTGATTAATCAAGCCCATTTTTCATTGCAGAACCTATATGGTTATGTGAGGTTAATAAGTGTATCTCTACCTCATCAACAAACCCATCCATTCCACTCACGAATCTCAAGTTCTCACACAATTAAACTCATGTTCTACACTTAATCTAGCTCTCTCGAGTGTCAACCAAGTGAACGGCCAATCAATAAGAAGCATTAAGCATAGAGTGAAATCGACATAATCTAACCATTAATCACAAACATAAAGGGGAAATGAGTATCTAATCCATACAAGGGTTCAAAATGATCCCAACATCAAAGAACTAGCTACACATGTTCAGAAAACCCATGAGAGAATGGGGATAAACCATAAATACAGCACACCATAAGGAAAGGATAACATATGGAAAGGAAAAACCAAAAGGAGAAGCTTAAATCTCTTCAAATCTTCAATTTCTAACTCAGTCTCCACCTCAAAGCATCAAACCCTAGCAAAGCAAGCCTCCATGGCGCTTCCTCAGTCCAAAATGCCTCTCTGCTTCGTTGCTTCCATATTAATATGCCCTAGAAATTTTTCTATCTTCAAAACAGGCAACTGCTATTTCGAGCTTTAACCGCAGCCAAAATGTGTCTAGAAGATCTTTAGCTATAGCCAAAATCTTTCTAACCTGAGTTGGCCGCGGCCAAGAGACTTTTGGCTTGTCTTCATCCATTTCTTTCTTTTTTTTATAGTGTTTTGACTTCCTAAGCTCTTTTCCAACTTCTTAGTCATTGATTTGTGCTCCAATGGCTCCTTATGTGGCTTAAATGTTTATCTATCAACACAATGAAATCTATAAAAATAGTGTTGATGAAATCTAGCAAAATTTTGGGATTTAAACAGAGAGTTTATATCTTTCTATCACAAATATCCCTATGCATATTACCTTTGCACATTTATTCTCAATTATCTATGAATTCACCCAAAATGTATGCAAAACTAAAGATAAATGTGCTAATTTGATAGGAATTTCGTGAGGTTAATAGTAGTGTGTGTATCTTATGTATATTTTATTTTTATAAATCATCTTAGGTTGCCCAAAAGCAAAGTACCACAATTGACATCAAAAACCCATGTAAATCGTGTAGCTTTTAATTGCCTTTATGTTTTTTTAACAGATTTTGTGTATTGTATGTGGCAAAAAGAGTATGTGTTTTTGTATGTATATTTCAAAAGCCACAACACTGAATCTAATCATTCACTTTTTAAATAATTAGAGGGGATTTATTAAATTTAATTATTAATAATCAGTACAGATAACATGTTTGCTATCAAATTGGTGAGTTGGCACTCAAAGCTTACTGTTTTATGTTCTTAACTTAAGAAATCGTGTCAATCGCTCTTAAACACATGCTAGTTGCATAGAGGGGTTAAAATACGTTAGACCAAGCAAGACTTTGGCCAAATAGGTTTAAGCTTATAATAGAAGCATAAAGTTTGGGCCTAGGCTTGGGCCTATACCTGATTGCAAAATTTTTAGGCTAAGTCTAAACCTTTAGAAGGCCTGATAAGCCTAAAGCCTTTTTAAATGCCTGTTTGCAATGTAGGTATTTTAAAAAGGCCCCATGCTCACTTTCATGGCCATAAGTAGGCTCTAAGCCTAGTAGGTTTCAAAACCTACATATATACAAATTGTACACTTTAAATAGGTTCAAAGCCTATTTAGAAGCCTATTATAAATAAAATAAAGTTTTATTTAACTACATATTATTATATAATAAAAGTATATATAATAATGTGTGTGTGCATGTGTGTGTGTGTTAAACAAGCATGTGTGTTAAACAAGTTAGGCCTATAAGCTTTTGTAGGCGGGGTCTTTAAAGAAAAAGTTCGGCTAGCTCAAACAAGCAAGCCTGCAAATAGGCCTGAAGCCTAGCCCTTTTATTATATAGGCAAGGCCTTATGAGGCTCTAATCAAGTCAGGGTGTGTGCATCATATCCATTAAAGACCTGGCCTATTGGTACCTTTAGCTGCAGACTTGGTTGAACTTATATTAGTTTACACACCTTGATTACCTTTTTTACTTTTCTAGTTTATAAAATCATATCAACTTACTCTTAAATTTGTGCTAACTTTTTAGATTTAATTATATTCAATGGCTTCATATATGATTTTTAGAGAAATTTTTGTTGAGTATGACAAATTATGAATATCGATAGATTTAATTTTGATTATTTTATATTAAAAGTATATTTAAATTAATCTATTGTCATTTTTTACATTTTAATTGTTTAATGAGTAAATGTATAAAAATACTCATGAACCTTTATTTAAGGTGCACCAACATCATATATGTTTTTGAGGTGCAAAAGTATCCATAAACTTTTAAAATCAAAGCAAAAATACCATCACCATTAGATTGGTTTAATGGATGTTATTTGCAATATGGAAATACCAAAATACCCCTCAACTTAAAAAAACCCTCTCTCCCAAGTCCCAACCCCTTGAATCTCGCATCATCCTCTCCTTCTACACTTGACTCCCACTCAAAACCAATACTGGGCTCATTCACCTCTTGTACTTAACCATGATTCTAAGCTTCAAAATGTGTTGAGGCATAAACAAGGCAGGGGAAAGAGGAAACTGGGTCAATTATTTTGATTTGTTGTTAAATGTGAAGATTTGATATCACTACCATCTCATTATCCGCACGCCCCAGCTACACATGTAACACCTTAATTTCTAAAGCTTTTAGATTAGTTTAAATATATAAAGATTTCAAACCTGAGACCAAAACAATTTAAAGTCCCAATTTAAAGATTTCAGAGTTTAATCTTATATTTGTATAGGATTTTCAAAAACTTTTTAAAATAAATATGTATGGTCTAAATTTTAGTTTGTAAATTAATTATCTTTATCAATTTCAAAATCATTTATTTAAAATACAGAGCATTTTCTATCCACAGCTCGCGTAGTGATGGTTAATTTATGGGTTTCTGGATATTAGTACGTTACTGAAAGTCTAGCGTACGGATTTCAACTTATACAATCTGCTTCACGGTTACGAGTACTACTACCACTACTTCTACTATTAATAAATATTTTACAGGCATCCAAAATAAAATAATAACCAAATAGTCCATAATTTATTTACCTCTTCTTTGTCCGTCTATATTACCTTCTTGCCCTTAAAGTTGGACGCCTTTGCTGTATATCATTTGTTGAAAAAGGGGTGAGATTCAAAAGAATCTCAGTAGTACATAGATCACTCATATAATATGCAAATACTAAGCATGTAAAACAAATTATCAAACAATACAACTTACAGGAATGCAGAACATAAAAGGGCCTAACCGGTCCCTTATCACAGAATTACAGCGCTTGAGATTCACAATCTAGTTGTCCAAGGCCTCTGCCCCATACAAGGTACAGTCACGGGCTTTCTGTCTTAAGCCTACCTGGCTCAAAACGCCCCCGGGTAACTCCCGGTGCAACTTGTACTTACGGGTCTTACCGCCTATGGACTATCTGTCCCACACATATACAGATGATATGGTACACATACATGGCATCACATATGATATAAGAGATAAGGTACTACCTGACAGTCTTTCCAATTTTGGTTCCTATTCTCAGTCTCTTAGGCTTTCCGGGAAAATGTCAAATCCTATAATTTATAATTTACGGACGGGTGAATTATTACTTATTTCAAAATAATTTAAGACACTTTGGTAGGTTATCATTATAGCTAATACCTTAAATCCAATAGGTATTTAATGGACTCATACCAACTCTAAGTATTTAACTTGACCCTTAGAGTCCCAATTATTTCAAAAATACCCTTACTTTTTATTTTTGCACTATTACTCAATTCTATCAGAATTTTCAATAATCTTTAAAAATTCATATCTTGGCCTATAAATGTCCAATTAAGGTGGTTTCAAATTATATTTGTCACTTATGAAGTCCATTTTAATATAAAAATACGTTTAAATACCACATATCCATGAATAATTCCCATTGTTAAAGTTTTCTCACACTGCCAGAAAATCTTTCCAATTTCAATAGCTTAACTTCTAAAATTCATAACTAAATATATAGAACTCCAAATGGGATGGTTCAAAATCATATATGATCCTATTTAAGTCTATTTTCAGGTAAAAATATTAAAATTTATAAATTATAGCCACAAAATTTCCATAATTTCGTCAAACCCCATCTGTACCAGAAAACGTTCTAGATTCATCATCTAACTTTAAAAATTCATATCTCACTATTTATAAACTCAAATGATACATATTATATATCAACTTAAAGCTTAGGATTTCTAATTTCCTTATGAAAAATTTCATAATTTTCGGAATAGGTTTGGACACTGAAGTATATTTTAAAACTAATATGATTCTAGAAAAACTAACCAAACGGCAACTCCTCTTATTTTCTAAAAATTCCAAACTTATATATAATCATCCAAAAATCACAATCACATGTATTCCCACATAATTTTTCGTATAGAATTCATTGGAAACCTCAAATTTATCAAGTTCTCATTCCTTCCTTATGCACTATTTTGGTTAAAATAAAACCTCACAAGACAACAATTCATTATACTAGGTTCTTATGCTTCCCAAATTACCCAAAAATAGCCTCAAATCAACTAGAAATAGTTGAAAATATGTGAAGGAAACTTACCTATATTAGGATATGAAGTTGTGTGGGATTTGTAATCTCTTCTTCCTTCCTCCAATGGCACCTATCACTCTTATGTCTCTCTCTTTCACTCACTCTCTCTTTTCTCTATATTTTTCTGTTTCTCAAATTCTTCTGTGCGTCTTGGAAGAACTTAGAATGTAGAAGAAGTGTGTGAATGAAAGAGAAAAGTGATCATGTGGGTGTTGACTAAATGGAATAAAAATATGTGAAGTGTGTGCCATGTGGTAAGAGTGTGTTTATTTAATTGAATGAGTGTGTGTGTGCATGGCATGTGAAGTGTGAGAAAAGGGCGTGTGTGTTTTAATATTATATATATCCTATTAATTACACACAAAATGCCGTAATTTTTCACTTTATCTAATTTAAGATCCCATATATTTCATAGGTTTCATAATTTGGCTTTCAATTCCCAAGATTAATCTCTAGCATTATTTAATTTTTTTTTTTGAGAATTTAACCTTTTAATAAATTTTGGGATGTTACAACACACAAAAATTACCTCTCATATATTTAATAAATTCAGTATGAAATCTACGAGGAAAAGGGGTCAAATTGATTACAGGAAAGAGCATATGATTTGGAGAAAAAGGCGGCCTCGGATTGGAAGAAATAGCAATCGCAGGAAGTAGTGGAGAAAAGAAAACATGGAGAGAAAGTCCAGAATGGCGACCACAAGTAAGAGTGACTGAGATTGAGACAGATTAGTTTATCTAGATATGCAAAGTGGAAAATTTTAAAAAGTTAGTGGGGTATAGTTGCCATTATCGCTAGGGAAGAATTGCCACTGTTGTTGGTGGAGATGCCGTCACCTGAGAAGAAAATGGGATGATAAAGCCATGAAGGGAGGAAGGGAGGGACTTGGCTTGTATCCGCTGCAAGCCCGTCCGTTGCAAGTGCTCTGCACCAAAACTGCACCGTTTTGGTGCAGTTTTGAATAGAGGATGAGGCTGAAATTTTTTTTATATCTAAAAAAATGATATTCAGTATTTTAAAATATTTTTTTGAATATATCTTATATCTTAAAATATTTTTTAAGTAGTATACAATAGCTTAAAATAATTTTTTATTACTTTTAACCCTTTAAAATATTTTTCTATTGCATCCAGTGTCTTAGCAGTGTATTAGCAGAATAATTACAATTTTAACCTTAACGTATTTTTTAGCTCTAAAAATTACTTTAAAATATTAGGTGCTATTGAAAAAATATTTTAAAGTGGATGAAAATTAATAAACTAGTATCTTAAATTTGGGGTGCTTGTTACTACTAAAGAAAATACATTAATAGTAAAATTCTAGTCAGTCTCCTAAGACATTAGGTATAACTGAAAAATATTTTAAAGGGTTTAAAGCACCAAAAATATTTTAAAGTAATTTTTGGAGCTAAAAAAATTCATTAAGGGTAAAATTGCAATCAGTCTACTAACATACTGTGTTCAACTGAAAAAATATTTTAAGGGGTTAAAAGCACTAAAAATTATTTTAAGCTACTATATGCTACTAAAAAAATATTTTAAGATACAAGATATATTCAAAAAAATATTTTAAAATACTGGATATCATTTTTTTTAGATATAAAAAAAATTTCAGCCTCATCCTCTACTCAAAACTGCACCAAAACGGTGCAGTTTTGGTGCAGAACACTTGCAGCGGACGAGCTTGCAACGGATGCAAGCCAAGTCCGGAAGGGAGTGGGGTGGATCAAAGAAAGGAGAAGAGGGAAAGAAAGGAAATTGCAAAACCTATACATTTTTTAATAGTGCGGACCTACTGCAAAAAGTAACTTCCATTTAGTTAGTTAAACAGTGATAATATTTTTGCTCAGATTTTGAAAGTTTATAGATATTTTAATATATTCAAAAAATATATTGTTAGATGATCTTTGAGTAAAAGATAATAGTATTTTTACATCTTTATCCTTATTTAATTATATACTTTTAGTAGTTATCTATTTATCTATTGATTGTATAGAAGGAGGGACGTTGAGAGTCCCTCCTCCTACTATCAGACACACCCTTCTCCTGTAATAAAATATCATAACAACTAAAAGAAAGATTAAAAAAAATAAATATGCTCATAAAATAAAATAGAAATAGCTGGGAGAAAGTTAGAAGTTACAAATTACAAACACCCCTCTTTTCACCTCCCATATTCTCCACCCAACTAAAATAAAGATAAAAAAATAAGATATGCTCAAAAAATAAAGAGAAATAATTGGGAGATAGTTACAAACTACAAAATACTTTAAAATACTGAGATTTCAAATTAAATATTTTTAAAATAAATATAATAAAAATAAAGAGATAATGAAAAGGTAGTTTCAAAAGTTTTTGAAATCTTATCCAGATTCCATTACTAATGATTTTTAGAAATTAAAAATTATTTTTATATTTTATAAAATACTTTTTGAGCTCATTTCTCTCACCCCCCACTCTTCACTTCACATATTCTCGGTCCCAACGCCATTAGCCTCCCCATGTCTTTTGTTATTAGCCTCCCCATGTCTTTTGTTATTAGCCTCCCCATGTCCTTTGTCATAGAGTTAGTAACCACATCAAAGTTTTCTATAAAACTTTGATTTTGTTGCATTCATTGATCATCCATGATGCAAATGTCATTTTTAGAAATATTTTTGTTTACCTTGTTGTTTTGCATGATCTCACCCCGATTGTGTTGTTACCATATCAACTTATGTCATATATATCCTGTTCATTTAGTTTATAGTGTGATATAAGGTGTAACGCCACCACAAACATTTGATCAAAGGGAATATGTGTAGATGGGAACACATGTGTGATTTATAATTTCAATGTCAACCGGAATACAAGGTATTACTTACAAAATCATTTATCAGCCTTACAGACACCACTACATTGTACGGCCTTCATCGACACGGCTAAATATTATGGGGTTCCTAAAAGACTTTTATTTCAGATTTAATGGTTTCAGATTTTATTTTTTTTAAATCAGTCAGGAATATGTTGATACCTCTATTTTTTAGAAGTTATCCAATTTAAAAATATAAAATCTAAATATTTCATAAAAGATTTCATTTAAGATTTTATAGTTACAAGATGTTTATATATTTTTTTTTATTTGGAATTGCCTCTTTCCACGCTTAGTTTTGGTTACCATATGAAATTTAACCATTTTAGGAGTATCATAACTTTATTATTTTTATAAATTATTTTTAAATCAATTGGAAATCCACCTATGTCTCTATGTTATTGTGAGTTATCTGAATTAAAATATTAGATCTTTATATTTTCTAAAACCTGTTCCACACATGAAGTATCTTGATGAGCGGAGGAATTTTAATTATTATAATGTATTATATTAATTATTTATTATAAATATTTTTGCTTTATATTTTTTAAAACCTATTCCACACATTAATTATTTTAATGAGTGGAGAAATTTTAATCATTATAATGTATTATATCAATTATTTATTCTAAATCTTTTTAATTCTTCTTCATTGCATAGGAAAGCTGCAATTTTTTTTTTCAAATATATATAATATGAATGTAGTAGAAAACTTTTTCCTCTTTTTAACTAAAGGTATTATCAAGCTACTTTGGGTGAATTTTTTTTATTTGTAGACATAATCTATAAATTTTAAAATTTTTATTAATTTTTATGAATAATGATCCGACTGGGTTAAAAAAATAGAGAAAGTATATTTCAATGAAATCAATAAGGATTTGGATCTGGAATTTTTTTGGCCAACAATGTGAATATGGAAATCTGAAAATTTTAATCATAACTTTTTAAAAGGGAAAAAAAAACCAAGACCTCCTTACTAGCATAAATTTTTTAACTTCCCACTTATTATTAGAATTTAGAATTTACAAAAATTATCATATCATAACTTCCTAACCATAATCAATTATTTCTCTTAAATTGAGAGATGATAAATCAATAGAAAAATATGAAGTTTATAAATAAGTTTTTGGTCCACCATATAACTATTTTAATGTGCCCATTTTCTAAGAATATATATACATATATATGTACACACACATACATACATATGTGTGTACATGTAATATCCCAAAATTTAATAAAAGGATTAACTAGTGGGAGCTAGATAGTAAGCCAAATTATGGAACCTATGAAATTTAAGAAAACTTAAATTAGACAAAGGAAAAAAATTAAAGCCTAGTGTGTGTAATTAATAGAATAAAAATATACCTATATATATGTATATACTTACCGACACATACTAACAATTAATCATTCATTCTTCTCTTCGTTTGACACACCTGTAAGATTTTTGAACGTGTAACACCTTAATTTCTAAAGCCTTTAGATTAGTTTGAATATATAATGGTTTCAAACCAGAGACCAAAACAATTTAAATTCCCAATTTAAGATAAAGTTTAATCTTATATTTGTATAAGATTTTCAAAATTTTTTTACAATAAATATGTATGGTCTAAATTTTAATTTGTAAATTCATTATCTTTATCAGTTTCAAAATCATTTATTTAAAATACAGAGCATTTTCTATCCATAGCTCGCGTCGTGATGGTTAACTTATGGGTTTCTGGATACCAATACGTTATCGAAAGTCTAGCGTACGGATTACAACTTATACAATCTGCGTCGCAAGTACCAGTACTACTATCGCTACTATTACTACTTATAAATATTTTACAGTCATCCAAAATAAAATTATAACCAAACAGTCCATAATTTATTTGCCTCTTCTTCGTCCGTCTATATTACCTTCTTGCCCTTAGAGCTGGACGCCTTTGCTGTATATCATTTGTTAAAAAAGGGGTGAGATTCAAAAGAATCTCAGTAGTACACAGACTGTAACATCCCAAAATTTATTTTAGGAATTAAATGCCTATTTTCCTAAAAATACATCAAACAACAATAAATGGTCATAAATTAGATAAGGGGAAATATTAAGGCTAAATGTGTATTATTAATAGGATAAAAATATATCTATATAAATATATTGTTAAAAACACACCCACACTTCCCATGCTTTCCATGCCATCCATGCTTCTCATGCCACCCATGCTCCACATGCTCTTCACACATCACTCATGGCACACACTTCCCACACTACACACACAACCATTAAAATAAACACCACATGGCACACACACATTTATTTAATAAATAAACACACACCCTCCCACTATAAATACAAGGCAACACACACACACTTCTCATTTTTCATTCCAATCAGTCAAGTCACATAGAAGAGGAGAGAAGTAGAAAATATAGAGAAAGAGAGAGAGACGTGAAAATAGTTGCCGGAGAAGTGGAAGAAGGAGAAGTCAATCACCATAGGCAAGCCTTGAATATTATTTAGGTAAGTCTTCTATATCTTTTTCTATTATTATTCAGTTGGTTTAGGTTGTTTTTGAGGATTTATAGTTGTTGAAAGTTGAGTGATTTTGAAAATAAGTTGCTATTATTTATGGTTAGAATAAGGTGTAGATATATAAGGAGTAAGAATTTGGTAAATTTGATGTCACCAATAGATTCCACATGAAAATTTATGTGAGAATACATGTGGTTGTAATTTTTGGATGATTATGAATAAATCAGGAATTTTTAGAAATTAAGAGGAGATGTTGTTCTGTTAGCTTTCTGGAATCAGTTTGGTTATAAAATTCATTTTGTTAGTCAAAACTAGTCCAAAAATTATGAAAATTTACAAAAATAATATAGACATATGGAGATTTAATTTGATATATAATATGTACCATTTGGATTAGTATATTGTAAGAAATAAATTTGTGAAGTTTAGGCACTGAATCTGGAACAAATTCTGGCATAGTTGTGTTAATTGTGAATTCTGGAATTTTGGACATGTAATTTCTAATAGTACATATTTTTCCCTTAAACTATACTTAAATAGGTTCACAAATAATTTTTAACCACTCTATTTGGAAATTTTTGGATTTAGTTATGAATTTTTGAATTTAAGTACTGTCAGATTATGTTTTTGGAAGGCAGATTGGTTGTGGTAAAATTTCGGAAAATCAAAACTTTACCAAAAATTATGAAAATTTTCAGATTTATAGTATACAGTAAGAGAGTTAATTTTATAGGTGGATTATAATTTTTGGGCTTGTACATTAGGAGATATGAATTTCCAAAGTTGAGTCTATTTCTGGAAGGAAATCTGGAATAAGGGATGTTTTGTGAATTTCTGGGAAAAATGTGTTATCATTGGTCAGATATATGTATTTTTCTATGAAAATATATTTAAATATATTTATATAGGCTTTAGAACCAGTCAATTTAGAATTTTATAGAATTAATTATGATTTTTCAATGTTGATTGAAAAATCTGCCAATTTTATGAAAAATAGTAAAAATTGTATTGTGTAGAATTATACTATGCATAAATCACTGAAACTGAGATAACCAACAGAATATGATTAAAGGTAGTATTAATGCAAGTAATAATCAATTACTTGTTAACTTTAATTTATAGGAATGTGTAATAGCCCGAGCCGGATTAAAAGTTTTGGATAAGAATCGGACTGAAAAAGGACCCAGGTAGTAACTCTTTCTTTCATACACTATGTGATTATTTATATGTTGTGTATTCCATTTTCTGTATTATGAGCATAGTGTCTGGGACACGCATATTAGCTGAGTTGTGGTCTGGGACCCAACGGAGGCGCAGAGTTAAGCTGGGGTTGCAAACAGTTGTTTGGCCTCAGACAGTGTACACACAACATTTTCATCTTACATAACATGGTGCATTGCATATCTATTTTCACATTTTATATGTCGGATTGTATGTTACTATTGAGATTCATTCGAATCTCACCCTTTTTCAACATTTAAAAATATTCCAGCAGAAGGTAACGGCTCTAAGGGCAAAACAGTAATTACTGGTGGTTGAAGGTCCGGTTCTAATGGAGTGCAGTTGGTTATCTTTAGTTGTAAAAATTTATTTCTTTTGGACTCTGTTTATATTTTTCAAACCCTATGAGAAATTCCTGTAATATAATCAAGTACTTATTATCAGTATATTTTCACTACTTCTGTATGCCCTCTGAACTATGCATTCATGACACTGCAAATATCAAAGTGTTAAGGGGTTTGACACAGACCACTCATATAATATGCAAATACTAAGCATGTAAAACAAATCATCAAACAACACAACTTACAGAAATGCAGCACATAAAAGGGCATAACCGGTCCCTTATCACAGACTCATAATGCTTGAGATTCACAATCTAGCTGCCCAGGGCCTCTGCCCCATACAAGGTACAGTCACGGTGTAACTTGTACTTACGGGTCTTACCGCCTATGGACTAGCTGTCCCACACATATAGATGATATGGTACACATACATGGCATCACATATGATATAAGAGATAAGGTACTACCTGACAGTCTTTCCAAATTTGGTTCCTGTTCTCAGTCTCTTAGGCGTCCCGGACAAATGTCAAATCCTATAATTTATAAGTCACGGACGGGCGAATTATTACTTGTTCCAAAATAAGACACTTTGGTAGGTTATCATTATAGCTAATACCTTAGGCCCAATAGTTATTTAATGGACTCATACCAACTCTAATATTAAACTTGACCCTTAGAGTCCCAATTATTTCAAAAATACCCTTTTTTTTTGCACTATTACTCAAATCTGTCAGAATTTTCAATAATTTTTGAAAATTCATATCTTGACCTAGGAATATCCAATTAAGGTGGTTCCAAATTCTATGTGTCAATCAATAAGTATATTTTAAGATAAAAAATAATTTCCACTAACAATTATCCATGAATCATTCCCAGTTTTAATGTTTTTCCATACTGCCAGAAAAACTTTCCAATTTCAATAGCTTAAATTCTAAACTTCATAACTAAATATCTAGAACTCCAAATAGGATGGTTCAAAATCCCATATGATCCTATTTAAGTCTATTTTCAGGGAAAAATATTACCATTTATATATTATAGCCAAAAAAATTTCATAATTTCATCAAACCCCATCTGTACCAGAAAATGTTCCAGATTCATCATCTAACTTTAAAAATTCATATCTCACTATTTATAAACCCAAATGATGCATATTATATTTAAAATTAAAGCTTTGGATGTCTAATTTCCTTCTGAAAATTTTCATAATTTTCGGACCAGATTTGACTACCAAAATGTATTTTACAACCAATATAATTTCAGAGAAACTAACTGAACAGCAACTCCTCTTATTTTCAAAAAATTCTAGACTTATATATAATCATCCAAAAATCATAATCTCATGTATTCCCATATAATTTTTCGAATAGAATTCATTGGAAATCTCAAATTTATCAAATTCTCATTCCTTCCTTATGCACTATTTTTCCAAAAACAAAACCTCACAAGACAACAATTCATTATACTAGGTTCTTATGCTTCCCAAATTACCCAAAAATAGTCTCAAATCAACTAGAAAGAGTTAAGAATATGGGAAGGAAACTCACCTATATTAGGATATGGAGTTGTTGTAGAATTTGTAATCACTTCTTCCTTCCTCCAATGACACCTATCACTCTTATGTCTCTCTTTTTCTATTATGTGTCTCTTGCTCTCTCTCTCTCTCTCTCTCTCACTCACTCTCTCTTTTCTTTTCCTTGGCTGCCGAAAGTGAAGTGATGAAGAGGTGAAAGGGTGTTTTAAAAAAATGAAATTATGTGTCTGTGTGACACATGGGTGTTTAATTAATTAATAAGTGATTGTGTGTGTACGTGAGAAATGAATGAAACATGGAGAGGGAGTGTGTTTATTTAATTAATTGAATGTGTGTGCATGTGTCTCATGTGAAGCAAGGAAAAAAAAGGGTGTGTGTGTTTTAATATTATATATATATATATGTATATTTTTATCCTATTAATTACACACACAATGCCGTAATTTTTTGCTTTGTCTAATTTAAGATCTCATATATTTCATAGGTTTCATAATTTGGCTTTCAATTCCCAAGATTAATCTCTAGTACCATTTAATTTTCTTTTTAGAAATTTAACCTTTTAATAAATTTTGGGATGTTACAGAACGCACACACCCACTACACTTAAAATTGGACAACACATTTGTTGAACCACTGAACTACTCACACACATAATTGCCCATTGACTTAAAACACTCACTCACCTCTCCATGCACTTCATTTTCAAACAACACACACATATTCAACCTTTCACCTCTCCATTCATGCAGTACACTACTACAGAAAAGAGATTTAATGTCACATAAAGACGTCCCTTCTTTGAAAAGGGAAGTAAAAACTGTACGCAGTGACATATACGTAAATAAAGAGAGACTTTTTAATTTTTAGGCGTCCCTTCTTCAAAAAGGGACGCCTAAAGGAGACATTAGGAGAAGGGACGCCTAAAGTGACACTTTAGGCGTCCCTTCTCAAGAAGGGACGCCTAAAGGGTGCATGCCAGCCACGTGGCTGGCATGCTCCCTATATTAGGTGTCCCTTCTTGAGAAGGGACGCCTAAAGGGTGGATGCCAGCCACGTGGCTGGCATGCAGCCCACATTAGGCGTCCCTTCTGTATGAAGGGACGCCTATTTATATGTTTAGGCGTCCCTTCTTAGAGAAGGGACGCCTAAACATATTTCCCTCCACTTATTTTCTTCATTTCCCTCCATTCCTTTCGTTCACTCTTCCTCCCTCTCTCAAAAACACCGAGCTGATTCAGAAGGCCACCACAAGGTCAGTCCGGTCGTGCCCCCTTCCACTGTCTCCCTTCCACCATATCCCTCCTTCTTCATTTTCTCTCATCTCCTCCTTCTATCATCTCACAGTTGCAGCATCGGACTCGCTCCCTCTCTCACGATGGTGCGCGCGCCTCCTCCCTCCCAACCTCTTCACACCATTTTCCAACTGCTAGCTGTAAGCTTTTTTGTTTTTTTTTTTTTTTGCTTTTGGTTTTTTTTTCACTTTAGTTAATGTCATGACCGTTTAATTTAAAGTAGTTTTGCTAGAAATTATAAGCCACTCATATTATGCCATAAGTACATGTATGTATGCTAGAGATTCTAGAAACCTATTGACTTGGTTTCTACAATAATTTAATGAGGAAGATGAGTTTATACATTGATTATTTTAATTTCATACATACATGATTGAAATTAATTATGAATAAATGAAAATGTATATATTTATGTGAAGCAACTTTCTCTTTAAATATGTTTACTCATTTGTTCATATAGTTTGACATTTTACGCACTGAATAATATTTGTTTGTGTAATTTTATTACTAATTTTTATTTCTTGAAATTGAAATGACTTTATTGGTAATTCTATATACGTTTTCAAAAATAAAAATAAAACATGTTCAGGAAGCTATAAAAAATTTAGAAAATAATAGTTTTTTAGAACATAAAACATTTAGAAAATTTGCACTCATCAATATGTTTTACTAAAATAAATTAATCAATAATGTTACTCATCATATATATCTTTAATGTAAGACCTAGTTAACTCATTTTATTAGATTAAATAAGTTATATAATTTATTTAATTATAAAATAAAACATGTTTAGGAAGCTGAGTGCTATATAAAAAGACACATTTTAGAGTGCTAAATGCAATTTAAGTCTAAAATCTAAACATAGAACTTGTTTTATTTTATAAAACAAGTTATCAACAAGTAATTTTCAACATTAACCAATTGATTTTAATTTCATTGGTTTGAAATAATGAATACATGTATAGAACTTTTAATATTATGTAGGTGCATAGAACTTTTAACTTGTACTAATTTAAACATATTAGTTCCCTAAAGAAAAATTGATATTTTAAATTGTTGATATTGTCCTTAATTGCCTCAGTTACTTTATTTTTGTTTTGTTTTGTTTGAATTAAGGTGAAATGGTTTGTTATTAAAATTGTGGGATATTACACTTAATGGGAAATGCTGCCGAAATGTTTTTTGAAAAAAGTGATAAAAGGCAATCTCATAGTTAACAATTGTTATAAACTTGAGTATTATTGGGAATGGTTTAGGTGGTAAAACAATGGATCATAGTTGGATGAATGCTTTGAGAACTAGTGAAGAATATGAGAATGGGGTGGAAGAGTTTATTGAATTTGCTAGAAGGAATGCTCCAACTAAAAATGGGAAGTATTTTTGTCCTTGTGTGAATTGTTTAAATGAGAGTCGACGAGATGTTGATGATATAAGGGATCACCTACTTTGTGATGGAATAAATCTTCGATACACAAGGTGGATATGGCATGGTGAGGAAGTAACTGATTGTCCGTCGCACAAGAAGGAAGGAGTGGATGTTATAGAGCAAGATAGAATGGAGAAAATGATTCACGATGCCGAAGTTGAATCCTTCGCCCAGGCACATGAATTTGAAAGCCTGTGGAGTGATGCGGAGACACCATTATACCCTGGGAGTAAGTACACACGACTGACGGGAACATTACATTTGGTGAACTTAAAGGCAACTTGTGGATGGACCGATAGTAGTTTTACATTACTATTGGAATTATTGTGTGATATGTTTCCAGAAGATAATGTACTTCCAAACCGTATGTATGAGGAAAAGAAAATCTTGTCTACGATGGGTATAGAGTACAAAAAGATACATGCTTGCCCTAATGACTGTGTATTGTATAGAAAGGAGTATGCATGTCTTAGTGAGTGTCCTAACTGTAAAACATCACGATATAAAGTGAAGAAAGACGGTGGTTGTAGAGAATGGACAACAAGTAAAAGGAAACCTTCGAAGGTGTTATGGTATCTTCCAATAGTACCACGGTTTAAGCGTTTGTTTGCGACCGCAACAAAAGCGAAGAAGTTGAGATGGCATTCTGATGAAAGAATTTGTGATGGAAAATATCTTCGGCACCCGGCCGACTATCCACAATGGAAGAAGATAGATGAAATGTTCCCTCAATTTGGCAGCGAGTCGAGAAACCTTTGGGTTGGACTTTGTACAGATGGAATAAATCTGTATGGAACTCTTACTAGTACACATAGTTCGTGGCCAGTTCTCCTTGTAATATACAACTTACCTCCCTGGTTATGTATGAAGCGCAAGTACGTTATGCTTTCTATGATGATCTCTGGACCAAAACAGCTAGGGAATGACATCGATGTGTATTTGGCTCCTTTGATTGAGGACTTGAAGAAGTTATGGGAGGAAGGTGTGGATGTGTTCGATGCTTATAAGAAAGAGTCTTTCAAGTTGCGTGCAATGATTTTTACCATGATAAACAACTTCCCCGCATACGGAAATTTGTCAGGGTATAGTGTGAAGGGTCATAAAGCATGCCCAATCTGTGAAGAAGAAACACACTTTCGACAACTTAAGCATTGCAAAAAAACAGTGTACCTTGGCCATATGAGGTTTCTTCATCGATTCCACCCATATCGTAGGCTGAGAAAGCGTTTTGATGGCTTACCAGAACATGAAGTTGCACCAAGGGCCTTAACCGGGGAGGAAGTTTATAGTCGGGTAGAACGTGTCAATGTGACCTTTGGTAAAAATCAAAGGACTAAGGGTAAGAAGAACATATGGAAGAAGAGGTCAATTTTATTTGATCTTCCGTATTGGCATTGTCTTGATGTAAGACACAGTATTGATGTGATGCATGTGGAGAAAAATGTGTGTGACAGCCTTGTAAATACGCTTTTGTACATCCCAGGTAAGACCAAGGATGGAATGAGCGTGAGACTTGACCTTGTTGATATGGGAATAAGAGATCGGTTGCATCCACAACTAAGAGATGATGGTAGGAGGGCATATATAGAGCCAACTGCGCATACGCTATCAAAAGCGGAGAAAAGAAGTTTGTGTGGGTGTCTGCATGAAATTAAGGTCTCACAGGGCTACTCTTCTAATGTTAGCAGGTGTGTGTCAATGGACAATTTGAAGTTAGTGGGAATGAAGTCCCATGACTATCACGTGTTAATGCAACAATTGTTACCAGTAACCATTAGAGGCATTATGAAAGAAGAAGTGCGAACTACTATAACCAGATTGTGTGTTTTCTTTAATGCTATCTGTAACAAAGTCATCGACACTGAGAAGTTGGATGAACTAGAAAATGAGGGTTATATAATTCTGTCCCAACTAGAGATGCATTTTCCTCCATCATTTTTTGATATAATGGTGCATTTGGTAGTTCATTTAGTAAGGGAGGTAAGGCTTTGCGGTCCAGTTTATTTAAGGTGGATGTACCCTTTTGAGCGATACATGAAGATCTTAAAAGGGTATTCTAAAAATCCTTATCGACCTGAAGCCTCAATAGTTGAGCGATATGTAGTTGAAGAGGCTATGGACTTTTGTAAAGATTATCTATCTGGTAAAAAGGAACAGTCTCGGCATGAAAATAGGAGAAGCAAGGGAACACGAGGACTAAAAGTGAAGACTGCGGATCGTGAAGAGGTGTTGCAAGCACACTTGTATATCTTGAATAATATGGAAGAAGTTCAGTCATACATAGATGAGCACAAAAAGACTTTGAAGAACTTGAATCCAAAGAAGAGTGATATGCAAATAGCTATTGAGCAAAAAAAGACATTTGTTAAGTGGTTTGAGGAGAAGGTTTTGCATGAGATCGGTGTGTCCGAGACAATCAACTGGCTAGCTTGGGAGCCTTCATTTCAGGTTGTTAATTGGACTGGTTATGACATAAATGGGTATTCATTCTACACAAAAGAGCAAGATGACAGAAGTACCATGCAAAATAGTGGGGTGATAGTTAAAGCTGAAGCTATGCACTTTTCCAATTCGAAAGACAAAAACCCCATATGTGCATCAATGGCTTATTATGGAGTTATAGAAGAAATATGGGAGATGACCTACAACAAGTTCAAAGTTGCTTTGTTCAAATGTAAGTGGGTTAGCAATGCTGCTGTGGTAATGGATCCATAATTTGGATTTGTCTCAGTCGATCTTCGAAGAGTTGGTTATAGAGATGAGCCCTTCATTCTAGCAAGCCAGGCGAAGCAAGTGTTTTATGTCACAGATCCTGCAAATAAAAATATGTCCATTCTACTTCAAAGCAAAAAACAAAAGTATGGTGATCCAACCTTCAATTTTGACGACACACCACCTTTGACAACAAATCCACCTATAGGAAGTGAGGTCGAGTTGGTAGATGATGAAGATTATTCTGCAAGAAATGATCATTGTGAAGGAATATGGGAAACAGTATGAAGTAAGACCTTTAACTATATAAAACTGTATTATGTCCTATGTGCTTTTTTCCCTTAATGTAGTTTATACAGATACCTGCAATCTACTTACCTCTCTGACAATGATTTTTTTGTGTCTAGGAATATGTCAAGTTCTAGTGACTCAGGGAGCGACAGCGGGTAGCATAATGGAAGGCAAGAAGAGCCACCCGCTCCGAGAAGAACAAGAGGTGCCACGAAGATGGCTGTATTGGCGAAGCGCCACTACAATGAACAGGAGAGGGTTCACATAGAGTTTGATGCCAACATGAATCTAATGGGTCCTGAGGAAGACCACTTCATTAGTTATCTTGGTTTTTTGGGTCGAAGCAAAGTCTGAATCATCTATGATAGTAGGAGGCAGGTTCCCAAAAAGATGAAAGCCATGATATGGCAACAGATTTTGGTACATAACTTTCGATACATTTTATGTATTTAGACCTTTCTTCCTATTCAAGTTTAATTGTCTCCGTTTTTGCAGCAAACGTTCGATGTTCCTGACACCACAGACATGTACAACCACTGGATGGGAGAGGTTCATTTGCGCTGGAAGGATTTTAAAATAAACTCTCCAGGAAGTACCTTAGAGGTGACAAGAGTCATCTGGATCCTTGTCAGGAATATTCATATCTATCTCCAGAGGACTGGAGGTTGTTTGTAGCTAAACGACAAGCTCCTGAATTTTTGGTAAATTTTCTGTCTTCAGTATGAATATTTATAATTTCAATATAGTTAATGCACTAATGACTTGTTTTTCCCTTTTTCCCTTAAACAGGAATTAAGTGCGGCGAACACACAGAGGCAAGAAGCAAATCAGTACCAGCATTGCATGTCTCGGGGTGGCTACAAGAAGCTGGAGCGGATGATGATGGCAGAAGAGCTGGAAAAAATGAAGGAAGCTGCGAAATCGGATCCTTCTATTGTTGTACAAGCGCCAGCTCCTCCTCCACGTCACAAAAAATGGAAAGCAGGGAGGATTAAGGGTGGCAAATATATAAATCCTACTATTGCTGAGGTTGCCTCGAGGATTGTAAGTAGTAATAGCATAAGTAATTAATTGTGAAATTCTTTCACATTTCTAGCATTTAATTTCCGTTCATAATGAATTGTATGCTACAGGACGAACTCGAAGAGCAGAGTAGCCAAGGTTCGTTCACTCCAAGTGGACGGATGGACATATTGGCCACGACGATTGGGAAGGCTGAATACCCCGGCCGTGTTAGAGGGAAGCCAATGGGAGTTGGTATTTCGAAGTATTTTAGTAAAGCCTCGTTATATTCTTCACAAGCTGAACCCAGTCAAGAGTTTGTGGCTAAGCTTCGCGATCAAATCCGAGAGGAGCTCCGAGATTAGCTAATGACACAACTACGTGGTAAAATGAAATCGTGGTTTGATTTTCATCACATGGAGGCTACTAGGGTTAGAAACGAGGAATCCCCGGCCTTCCCCAGCACTAAAGGAAGTCACAACCCGCCGGACGAATCCCTTGTACAGCCTTAACACACTCCGCAACTCGTTGCTGAGGCTTTCCACAATCCAAAACCCCTTGTCCAACCTTCCCACACTCCAGAACTTGTTGCCGCTCCTTTCCATAGTCTTGTCCAACCTTCCCATAGTACAGAACCCTGTGGCCAGCCTTCTCACATAACAGAACTACTGGGCCAGCCTTCTGCCACTCCGGAGTCGGGTGAATCGTGTATCCTCTATTTGGATGCCCCCATGATTCGTGTTGTAGCCGATGCTCTCGTTTACACACAAGCTACCACCCACCATCATAATCAAATTCCACAGTATTTACGTAGGGTGATAGTGACACGTGTTCATGAGGGGGAAGAAGGTGCAGCCATCCCTATCCCTGACGTTGAGATTGCCACGCTGGGTCAGGCAATTGGAGGTTTCATCCTTTGGCCTCAATATCTTATTGGCACGTTGGCAACCCCACCAATGGTAGGAATTATATTCATATCACTTGACATTTATTGGCATCATTGTAATATAATTGGTTTTGTTTTCTATGGTTATAGGAGGAGCAACATACGCTGAGATGGCCCTTTCTAGCACGGCTCCAACAGATGTATAAAGGTATTCCCCAAGTCGACTTCAATATGCCTCCAGGGATTGTGGGTACACAATTGACGTATCCCTACACGATCGGCAATAAAGATCTTAAGGAGTTTATGCATTTGGAGGAGATAGATGCAGGATGGGTTAAACTTGCCATTTGGTTAGTTTTTCTTTTCTAAGTTCAAGATTTCATAAGTTCAATAATTCATTGGTCATTTTATTTCTATTTTAGGTCCTTCTACCACATGTGCATTGATATGGAAAGACCAAATTTATACGGATTCTTGTGTCCAGCAAATACGACATCGGATAAAAATGATGTCGCACAAAGGACGCATTATGTGGGCTTCACAATGATAGCGACCAAATTGCGATGTTATCTAGCGCCAATTGTTCAAGGGTATGTAGTAAAAAATTTTATTTTTGGATGTTTGAGAAATAATTTTCTTCTAATCTAAACTTCATTTTAATCTGTGTATTGTTGTAGTTACCATTGGAGCCTGTGTGTTGTTTGCCCACGCCTCAATGAAATCTATTGGTTTGATTCCTTGACAAAAAAGCCCGACAAGGACACAAAATCAGTCTTCAACACGTTAGTTATTTCTTTTTTATTAATTAAAGAAATGCTTGATTTAAATAAATTGTTCTAACTTAAAATATTTTACATTTTAATGGTAGCGCGACCCAAACATATAGAATGCTTGGCAGGTCACGTGAGGGTAGATTTTTTCGCAAGCCAAAGTGGTTCTATCCCAAAGTATGTGGTTCCAATATAATTTAAGTTATTTTATTTACGGTTGTTTTATAAATGATGTATGTTATTGATTTTAACCAATTGCTTTTGATTTATAGTGCCCTCAACAGCCAGGTGGAACTGAATGTGGCTATTATGTTCTACTTTACATATATAATATCATTCAAAGTGGCGTTACAAATGATTTTCAACAGGTAATCAAATGATAATTGATAAGTAAAATATTTGCATATTCATTTTCCCTTATATGATGATTTTGTGGACTAAATTTGAGTTGAATATAATCAATTTGGGTGTAATTAATAAATAAATAATGATTTTCTTGCAGCCATGGATAGTACCGGATTAAAAAGAATTAAAGAAGGAATTTAAGGGAAAGTACTATTCACGCGGTACTATCCACTATACACTGTTCATGCTGGTACTGTTCACTGTAGCGGACCATTACGGTTTACTGTAGCGGACGGTGTGTGGAAGTGAGGCGGTTCAGTGCGGATTATTGTAGCGGACGGTGTGGTCGGTTCACTGTAGCAGTGCGGTTCACTGTAGCAGTGTGGTTCACTATAGCAAAATCAATGTAGTAGTCCAAAAATGAAGCCTATAAATAGAGTTTATTGGCACCCTAAAATGAAGAGGAAAGAGAGAGAGAGAGAATTTCTATTTTAGAGAGAGAGTTGTTATTTTTAGAATTTATTTCTTGCATGTCTCCTACATGGATGGTATTACCTCCTATATGGAAGGCCTAGGTAGTCCTCCTTTATGGATGGTATAGGTTGCCACCTACATGGATGGTTTTACCTCCTATATGGTAGGCTAGATTTTCCATTTTTCATGCATCTTGTAGTTGTATTTTTATGTTTTTGTAATTAATGTTTATGCAATATTTATGATGTTTGTAATATATTTTGGTTTTGTTTTTAATTTTATCATGAGCTAAATTTTCCTTTTCCTAGGGTGATGACGTAGCTTACTAATGACGGATTGAATCTTAACTTATTAAATCTAGTTTTAATTTTTCCTTCATGATTGAGTTTTAATTATTGCTCTTAATGCTTACAATTGATTGGCCACCTTTTGGATGATTTTAATATGCATGTTGAGACCGGAAGGAGATACATGTGTGTGGATCCTATAATTAAAACCATAATTTGCATATGAAATAGGAATATATTCATATGGGTTGTATAGTCTTAAATGAGTTCTATAAATCTTAATGCATGATTAATTGCTTAAATTCATATAGGAATATATTAGGTTAGCAATTAATTAGAGAATTACTTGACCTTGGCAGAGGCTATTAATTAAATTAGGGAAACTCGACTATCAATCATGTAGAATAAATTGGACTAGAATAGATAAGTGATTCAATCCGGAATTTGTTAAGTGAAATCTAATCCCTAGGGCTTTTTCTCATATTTGTCTTCATATCACTTGTATTCATATTTCATCATTTTTATCTTGCAATCTCAATCACAACTAATCAACCGACTAAATAGAATTAAAATTACCAATTTTGGTACTTAGTGATCAATCCTCGTGGGAACGATACTCTACTCACTTCCATATTACTTGATTACGACAGTGTACACTTGCACTTTTAAATACACCATCCTACACTCGTAACAATAATATTTTGGTTATATTTTAATTGAATTGCTAAACAATCCTTTAATTTCATTGATTTCGTATAATCATATTTTCTAATTTGTAGATCTTTGATAATGATGCTGCTTACTTATATGAAGACATTAATTTGATCATAGACTTGTTGGCTAGGAGGATTCTTCAACACATTGATTTGTAGAAGTTTATCGTTTCCTGTACATTTACTTAGTAGTTGTTTATTATATTAGTGGACAACATTTCTGTCAACAATGTAGTGCATGAATGTTTCATTAGAGGTGGATGTTGTGTTTTGTTAATTATAAACTGCGTGCTATATGTTTCCTTTTTGTGTATACGTTGCTGTTTGCTTTCAGAATGATATGGCTAGAAACAATACAAATGGCACCATATGGAAAAAAAAAACCATTTAGGTGTCCCTTTTGGCCAAAGGGACGCCTAAAGTCCTTACTTTAGGCGTCCCTTTGGCCAAAAGGGACACCTAAAGTCCCTAATTTTTTTTAAAAAAAATTCTAAACGTGGACTTTAGGCGTCCCTTTTAGCAAAAGGGACACCTAAACCCAGACTTCATTTGTCCCTTTACAAAAGACGTATAAAATCCAAATTTATTACGTCGCTGACATACGCGTCCCCCCATAAAAGGACGTTAAAAGTCCCAAATAAGGGACGTTAAAAGTGTTTTTTCTAGTAGTGGTACGTCTAGAGAAAGGAAGGCTGAAGAAACAGAAAAACCACAGAAAAATAGAATAGAGAAAAGAGAGACGTGAGTGAGAGTTAAAACGAACGAGGAAAGCAATCGAAGAAGAGGAACAAGGAAGCTTCAAACCTAACATACAACATCATAATCATATTTAGGTAAGTCTCCTCTACTTTTACCTTGGATTTCCATAGGATTTGAGTGGTTTTTCTGGGTTGTTTTGTTGCTGGAAATAAGAGAGTCACCGGAAAGTTTATGTCATCATTAAATTCCAAAACCAGAAATTGTGTGTCTGTTTTACATAGGATTTTTGGTCTCTTTGCTTCTATAAACACATACTCAAACCCATGGAACATGTGTAGGAGTATGTAGAGTCAAAATATTTAGGATTAGAGTGCAAAACCATGGCTACATGTTAGTTTTCTCAACTATGTTTTACTCGCCGAAAAACAAAGTTTCTGCTGGAAAGTTGCAGAAGCTTAAACGGAGGTTATAGATAAAGTTTTTGTTTGATTCTTTTTGGTATGGAAATTTTAGGATGTGTAATAGGAAATAGAATTAAGAAAAGCATAATTTGGAGTGAAAATAAATGATTTATTGAGTTTTGAACTCATACTATCAAAACTGACATTTTTAGGAGACAATTAGCTTTGTGTATCATTTTGACCAACCAAATCATATCAAATATTTATATCATTTTACAGGGAGATAGTAGACATCTGAAGATTTAAAAATAGTCATAGAATGTTTTATTGGGATATCTATAGGGGAGTTATAATTTTCGAAAGTTAGTTTTCAGAAACTGGTGAAATTCTGGAAGTCTAGATTCTGGCAGTTGGTTGTGCTGCATTTTTGAGTAATGTAATCATGTCCAATGGCTGTGAAACTTTTCAGAAAAATATTAAATATTATAAGCTTTAATTTGATATATAATTTGTGATATTTGGATCCGTATACTTAGAGATATGAATTTTTGAAGTTAGTTGCAGTCAAGCTATGTTTGTTGAAGTCAGATTGGTTTTCATTAGATTTTGGTAAACCAAAAATTCACCACAAATTATGAAAATTTCCATATCTAAAGTATACATTCGGAGCTTTAATTTCATATATAATTTGTGATATTTGGATCCTTATATTTAGAGATATGAATTTTTGAAGTTAGTTGCAACCAAGCTATGTTTCTAGAAGTCAGATTGGTTGTCGTTAGATTTTGGAAAACCAAAAATTCACCAAAAATTATGAAACTTTTCATATCTAAAGTATATATTCGGAGTTTTAATTTGATGGGTAGAACATAATTTTTGGACAAGTACATTAGGAGATATTTATTTTCACAGTTGTGCTTTATTTCTAGAGTGTAATCTAGAATAGTGAATTTCATGAATTTCTGGGAAAAATATGGTTAATCTAACCATATGTAGATATTTTTCTATGAAAATATATTTCAAGAGCTTTATTTAGGCTTTGGAATAAGTCAAATTGGATTTTTCTAACCATATGTAGAATTAGTTATGATTTTTCAAAATTAACTGAAAAATCTTCCAATTTACTGAAAAACAATAAAATTGCACTATGCAAAATTGTATTGTGTAGAAGCCATTGAAACTGAGATAATCAGAAAAATATGACTAAAGGAAGTAGTAATACAAGTAATGACCAATTACTTGTTAATTTTAATTTATAGGAATTAGTAATAGGCCAAGTCGGAGAAAAATTTTGGGATAAATAGTCAGACTGAAAAAGAACACAGGTAGTAACTCTTTTTTTCATACACTATGTGCTTATCTATATGCTTTATGTATGCCATTTTCTGTAACATGACAGTGCCTAGGGCACACGACCTAACTGTGATCTGGGTTCCAACGATGATACATGTGAATAAGCCAAGGTTGCAAACAGTCATTTAGCCTTGGATAGTATGTATACAACACAATTTAGCATTTTACATATCATAGTGCATTGCATATTTATTTATTACATTTTATATGACTGATTGTATGTTACTACTGAGATTAATTCAAATCTTAACTTTTTTCAATATTTAAAAATATTCCAACAGAAAGTAGCGGCTCTAAGGACAAAACCGTAAATACCGGCCATTGAAGGTCCGATTCTAGAGGGAGTGCAGCTAGTTATTTTTAGTTATAAATTTTATTTATTTTGGACTTTGTATATATTTTTCAAACTCTATGAAGATTCCTGTATTGTAGACAAGTAATTATTATCAGCATATTTTCACTATTTTTGTATGCCTTCTAAACTATGCATTTATTATTCTGTAAATATCAAAATGTTATGGAGTATGTATATATATGTATATATGTATATGTACATATATATATATATATGGAGAGAGAGAGAGAGATTTGTGTGGGTGTAAATATATCTATATACACAAACATATATATGTATGTTTGTGTGAGTGTGTACATATAGACACATACACCAGATCGCGTCTAAAGAAACATATAATAAATGGGAGATGCCATTGCAGGCCATCATAGCCCGTTTCTAATCTTTTTTTTTTTTTTATAGCTGTTTGGGTAAAAAAAAAAAAAAGGTTATCCAATAAAGGGATATTATGAGTTTGGTCTTTTTTTTTTTTTTTTTTACCATGAGATTTTAGTCTCTTTTCAATGATTATAATTTTTTTTCTTTGTGCCCGCCTTTAAACTAGTTTATTGATAAAAGTAAACTCTTATGAGTTTATAACCCCAGTTTGTATTTCTACCACGAGTTGGCTCTTAAAATAGAAAACTTGCTCAATCATAATCAATTTTACAAAGTACACAAAAAAAATATACCGTATAGCTAAATCACATAATCTGATCCATTGCTTAAGTTGAGCACTTAGCTTTTCTTGTTCCATTTTTTGGGGATACACTCACAAAATTGTTAATGCTTCAAAATTCTGAACTTTTGGGAGATGCCTCTTCTTGATTTTCAATTATGTTTCAATGTTCTTTTAATCTTTTTTTTTTCTTTTGCAACATTCGTCACTATTTTGTTTTATACGACATAAAACAAGAAACCACAAAAAAACGAAACGGGAAAAAAAAAAAAAAGCAAAGTAGACCATGCTCTCGCAGAGCAGCATCTTTGATTCTAGCAACATTTTTCATGAAAAATAAAATGTTACTGTTGCATTTTTTTTGAGGGAAAACTAATTTGCAGGTCCTTATAGTTTAATTACTTCAATTTTGCATTAGGTTCCTATAGTTTATTTTCTTTTAATTGAGCCCTTATACTTTACTCCATCAACCTCATCCATTTCTGAGGGTTTAAGCCGTTATAACACTGTTAATTTTAATGAGTTGGAGGCTGACTCGGCAGACGAGTGGATTAATCTTGTGCTACATGAATTATTAAGTGATCTGGAAACCTAACAAGGCAGTCACTCCAAACTCGAAAGAATGCACCATCACACCCTTTAAGAATGATGATGTTCCGTTGTTAAATGCTTTGTGTAAAGTCTGATATAGGTTTGAATTGTTGGAAGTGCCCCACTCAAGTGATATATCACATTCTTCCACTACCATTATTATCGCATAAGCCATAAATTTCATCTAAATCAAGCCATATATATATACTGTATACGTACAGTAGCTCCATATATATTTAATATTCAATAATATTTTTAATATAGTATTAAATCTCCACCATTAAAATCTAATTTAATGGTGGAGAAATTAAGTGGAGAGAAAGTGGAGAGTGTAACACCTTAATTTTCAAAGCCTTTAGATGAGTTTGAATGTATAATAATTTCAAACCTAACACCATAATAATTAAAAGTTCCAATTTTAAGGTAGAGTTCAACTTATATTTGTGTAGGGTTTCAAAAATATTTTTTTAAAAACATAAATGTGTGTGGTCTCATTTTAATTTGTAAATTCATTATCCTCATTAGTTTCAAAATCATTTATTTAAAATGCAGAGTATTTTATATCCATAGGTCGCATAGTGGTAGTTAACTTATATGCTTTTAGATATAAGTGTGTTATCGAAAGTCTAGCGTACTGATTATAACTTATACAGTCTGCGTCATGGGTACTAGTACTACTATCGCTACTACTACTAATTATAAATATTTTACAGTCATTCAAAATAAAATGATAACCAAATAGTCCATAATTAATTCGTCTTTTTTTCGTCCGTCTATATTACCTTCTTGCCCTTAAAGCTAGACATATTTGTTGTATATCATTTGTTGAAAAAGAGGTGAGATTCAAAAGAATCTCAGTAGTACACAGATCACTCATATAATATGCAAATACTAAGTATGTAAAACAAATCATCAAACAGTTCAACTTACTAGAATGCAGCATATAAAAGGGCCTAACCGGTCCCTTATCACAAACTCACAGCGCTTGAGATTCACAATCTGGCTGCCCAGGGCCTCTGCCCCATATAAAGTACAGTCACGGGCTTTCTGTCTCAAGCCTAACTGGCTAAAGACGCCACCGAGTAACTCCTGGTGCAACTTGTACTTACGGGTCTTACTGCCTATGGACTATCTATCCTGTAGATATACAGATGATATGGTACACATATATGGCATCACATATGATATAAGAGATAATGTACTACCTGACAGTCTTTCCAAATTTGGTTCCTGCTCTCAGTCTCTTGGGCGTCTTGGGCAAATGTCAAATCCTATAATTTATTATTCACAGACGGGCGAATTATTACTTGCTCCAAATATTTAGTATTTCAAGACACTTTGGTAGGTTATCATTATAGTTAATACATTAGGACCATTAGATATTTAATAGACTCATACTAATTTTAAGTATTTAACTTGACCCTTAGAGTCCCAATTATTACAAAAATACCCTTACTTATTATTTTTGCACTATTACCCAAATCTTGCAGAATTTTCAATAATTTTTGAAAATTCATGTCTTGATCTAGGAATATCCAATTAAAGTGGCACTACAAAAAAATAGCGAATTAGCGACGGAATTTCCGTCACTAATCAACTTAGAGACGGAAATTAGTGACGGATTAGAGACGGAACAATATTAGCGACGGAATTTGTTCCGTCGCTAAAAAGGCCGTTACTAATTGATTAGTGACGGAATTTTGCATTCCGTCGCTAATTAGAGACGGAATTTAGGGACGGAATTTTTCCGTCTCTAATTAGCGACGGAATTTCCGTCGCTAAATTCTGTCTCTAATTTAGGGACAGAATTTTTTCGTCTCTATAGTTAAATTCCGTCGCTAATTAGAGACGGAAAAATTCCGTCCCTAAATTCCGTCTCTAATTAGAGACGGAATTGACTAATTAGCCACGGAAAATTCCGTCTCTAATTAGAGACGGAATTTTCCTTCTCTAATCCGTCGCTAATTATTTTTTTTATATATAATTTAAATTGCTACATGTCTACAACACGAGCTTACACATGTTCCTCGCCGGCGGCCGCCACGTGTACCAATCAGCCACCGCCACCCTGCCATCCTCCACCGCACGCCACGTGTCACCCTCCACCGCGCGCCACGTGTCACAAGTCACAAATTGGTTGCATTTTGTGACCAAATTAGGATTCGAAGCCATGACCTCTCACGCGTGTACTAGTGCCTTTGCCAGTTGAGCTAAGAAGAACCTGTGAAAGTTAAATGCAAAATTATATATATATATATATATATATATATATATATATATATATATATATATATAAACATAGACACACACATTCACACATACGTACGTACGTACGTACGTACGTACATACATATATATATATATATACATACATATACATATATATACATATATATATATATACACACACACATATATATATATATCACTTGCAAACAAAAATGGAAATACAAAATTTTATATATTATTGAATATTTTAATTTAATTTTCTTATTTTATTTTATGTAAATATTCTACATAAATTTTTATTATTAATATCTTTTTTTATTTATTTTATTTTATATTTTATCTTTTTGTTTGTATTTATAAAATTTTCATTTTATTTGTATATAATATATTATTAAAAATTCAAATATATTATATTATAATTTTAATTTCAAAAGTAAATATGAATTAATAATTTTTATTTATTTATTTTAATATTATATTATAAATTTAAAATTTAAATTATTTTAAAAATTATAATTTTGGAAAAAAAATTGAATTATTAAAAAATTTAACTATTAGAGACGGAATTAGCGACGGAAATTCCGTCTCTAATTAGAGACGGAAAACTTCCGTCTCTAAATTCCGTCTCTAATTTTTAACGACGGAATGTAATTCTGTCGCCAATCCGTCTCTAATTAGCGACGGAAAAATTCCGTCTCTAAATCCTGTCGCTAATATTTAGAGACGGAATTTAGTGACAGAATTTCCGTCTCTAATTAGCGACGGAAAAATTCTGTCTCTAAATCCGTCACTAATTTTTAGTGACGGAAATTAGTGACGGAATTTAGCGACGGAATGTAATTCCGTCGCTAATCCGTCTCTAATTTAGAGACAGAAAAATTCCGTCTCTAAATTCTGTCGCTAATTTTAGTGACGGAATTTGTGAGGGATTAGGGACGGATTAGTGACGGAATAAAATTCCGTCGCTAAATTCCGTCTCTAATCCTGCATTTTTTTGTAGTGTGGTTCCAAATTCTATGTGTAAATAAATAAGTATATTTTAAGATAAAAATAATTTTCACTAACACTTATCTATGAATCATTCCCAGTTTTAACGTTTTTCCATACTGCCAGAAAATATTTTCTGTTTTAATAGCTTAACTTCCAAAATTCATAACTAAATCTGTAGAACTCCAAATGGAATTGTTAAAACTCATATATTATCCTATTTACATCTATTTTCAAGGAAAAATATTACCATATAGAAATTATAGCCACAAAATTTTCAGAATTTCGTCAAACCCCATCTATACAAGAAAATGTTCCAGATTCATCATCTAAATTTAAAAATTCATATCTCACTATTTACAAACCCAAATGATACATACTATATATCAATTTAAAGCTTATCATGCCTATTTTAATTTTGGAAACTTTCATAATTTTTGGACTAGGTTTGGCTAACGAAATTCATTTTACAACCAAACTGATTCTAGAGAAACTAACCGAACATTATCTCTTCTTAATTTTTAAAATTCTAGACTTATAGCAATCATCCAAAACAACCTCAAATCAACCAGAAAGAGTTAAGAATATGTGAAGGAAACTCACCTATACTAGGATATGGAGTTGTATATGGGATTTGTAGCCTCTTCTTCCTTCCTCTACAGGCACCAATCACTCTTATGTCTCTCTCTTTCTCTATTATGTGTCTCTTACTCTCTCTTTCACTCACTCTCTCTTTTCTTTCTTTTTGGATGCTGCCCAATTGAAATTTGGGAAATATGTTAAGTGTGTATGTTGTCGTGTGTGTTTATGAGAGTGAGAGAGTATTTTTTTTATTAATTAAATAAATATGTGTGCGCCATGTGTGTCTTATTTTAATGTTTGTGTGTGTGTGTGCATGAGTCTCATGTGAAGCAAGGGAAAAGGGTGTGTGTGTTTTAATATTATATATACAGGTATATTTTTATCCTATTAATTGCACACACAATGCCGTAATTTTTCGCTTTGTCTAATTTAAGATCCCATATATTTCATAGGTTTCATAATTTGGCTTTCAATTCCCAAGATTAATCTCTAGCACCATTTAATTATCTTTTTTGGAATTTAACCTTTTAATAAATTTTGGGATGTTACATAGAGATTGGTTTAGTGGAGACACCCTTTTTCCCTAAGCACTAAGCATTCAAGGACATGTGTGTATATAGCATTTCAGAGGGAAAATTGCCCATAAATACCTATTTAACAAATTAATGGCTAAATGGGATTTTGTATTCAAACAATCTTCCTCATGTGCAGAAGATCTTTCATGTGTTCCATATATCTTCTCTAAGTGTCTTCCCTTATGTTTAAACAATATTCCCTATGTACCAAAAATCTTCCCTTGTGTTCAACAATCTTCTCCGTGCGCAAAAGATCTTCCCTCAAATGTTTTCAGGTCCCATTTGGCAAATAAATTTTCAATAAGGTATTTATGGGCAATTTCCCCCATTCTAAAATGGTTTACTTAAAAAAGTTATTTTGGGTGTTTTTGAATAATTATAATTAAGTTTGCTGAATAAAAGTGATCTTGAAGAATTTTCTAGATATAACTGCATGCTCCCTGCATTCTTTTTTGATTGACGTTTTATTATAAAATTTCGTATAAGTATTTGTATTGTTTCTGTCGGAAAAAATGGATTATTACATTGACATTTGTTTATATTGTAAAAATACATACAAAAATTCAATGCTCATGCATATACTATATATATTATTCTTGCAACCCAAAAAAATTCCACGCTAATGATATCAACTATGGAGTAAGAAACAAAGAATTACGAACAAAATAAGAACCAATGGTTTGATTACAAGAATGTAAGGAGTGTGTGTGTGCGTGTAATTAAATAAACAAAATCAATTAGGTTAAACAAGAAGTTTTTTTTAAAAAAAAACTGAAATAAATTTAAAATTGATTATGTAGGTATGTACGTGACATATGATATGCCATAAGAAGAAGAACCACCCATGAACACACTAAAAACTACTACAATTATTGAAGCATGTAAAAAGGAAGAAAAATGTGCGGTCCTTAATTTTTCAGTTACAGCTAACTATGGGGCCTTTGTTCCCAAGTACTACTACGATAATTTTTTTGGTGAAGCCTTTGTTCCTACACAAATATACCCGAAGTCTTCAGACTTGGATTGTATAGGCAAAGGATGGTGCTCCATTTGTAATTTCATATGCAATAAGATTATAAGAACAATAAACAGCATCCAAAACAAAATATCCCAACAATAAAACAATACCCATTACAATTTTTTTTTTTAAATACTTCATATAGTAAAAATTATCACTCCATTTTACAAGAGACTACATGCTCCACCAACAAAGATTGATATTCAGTGGGTAATATATAAATATATATGTAAGCACTTTTTGAGTTTGGAGGCAATACCCTGGTATGGTGAACCCCCTGACACCCAACTTACCAAATTTTGTGTTTTTAATTAAAAAAAAACAGAGAGACTACAAGCTCCACAATCAAATACAACAAATTAAACTAAAGAAATAATAACTAAAAATCAAATTCAACAATTATTTAATAACTAGTTGTGCCTCTAAAATGGGTCTTACGCAAACATGAGCTTGACTTTTCCAGTGACACCACCACGTCAGTCATCATAGGTCGTGCCTTAGGTGAATCATTGCAACAATTTAATGCCAACTCAAAAATTGATGATATAAGTGGTAAAACATTATCAATATGTTGCTTGTCTTTGTGCAGCAAATTGGCATCTAGAACATTGATGATGGAATGAGGTGTTGATTTGCTAACCCAATCTCTCAAACTCATACCATGAACAAACATTGCATCCGTTGGCTTCTTTCTTGTAAGAGTTTCCATAAGCAAAATGCCATAACCATGTACATCTCCTTTTATGGATACAGCTCCTTTTGATCCATACTCTGTATATCAGGTTGAATATATAGTTAAATAAAAGCAGTTATGTTAAAATAGGCTTTCGACATCAGTTCCCAAATGAACCGACATAGAAAACTGGTATATCCCAACACGAATTCCATAGATACAGTCCCAAGTACTTCTATGTCTATCCCTTCCTAGTATAGCTTATAAGGCCTATAACAACTAAGGTAAATAGGTATTTTCTACATCCGCTAGCTGAAGACAACAAAAATTTTGTTACAAATTGAATAATACTCCCTCTAGTCCTTAATATACAACATATTTGAGGTTTGGTCTTGATCTTAAATATAAGACTAAGTTTTTATATTTGTCGATTTTCTTCTAATTTACCGCGATTGATACTCCCATAACAATAATAAAAAATGAGAGGGAATGGAGGAATTAAGAAAGATGACTAACTTAACTAACTTCCTTAATCTAATTAAATTAGGTAAATATATCTTATGTTAAGCATCAGAGGGAGTATAAAATTTATATAGCATAACAAACGAAAAGGAATGTAGAAATAATAAAATATAATTAGATAATTACCTGGTGTCATGTAGCCAAAGTTGTGGTATAAATCTCATCTTGTCCTTCCCTTAACAGTTTGGTGATACCAAAATCACTAAGACGAGCCACCATATTTTCATCCAACAAGATATTGCTCGGTTTTACATCACAATGAACAACTAGCTTAGATGAACCATGATGAAGATATTCTAATGCAGCTGCTACATCAATCAATATATTCAACCTTTGCAAGAAATCTAAACAATTTGCTTTGAGAGTGCAGCCATCTATCAAGACTCCCATTTGACATGAACTCCATGATTATAGATTTAAAATCATGTGTTTGAGCAACTGCTAATAATCTTAACAAGATCAAATTGCATAAGGCATCACATTTGTAACATCCCAAAAATTTAATGTAAGGGTTAATTTATGGAAACTAGATAATAAGCCAAATTATGGAATCTACGAAATTTAAGGAAACTTAAATTAAACAAAGAGAAAAATTAAAGCCTGGTGTGTGTAATTAATAGGAAAAAAATATACCTATATGTATACATAAAAACCTATCGACACACACCCCCATACTTGGCAACCCACGTACAACTCTATCTCTGAAATAATTTCCCTCTATTATTAAATAACACATGTACCACACACACACACACTCACACATATATTCACCTTTAGAAAATCAACCACGTACTTCTCATCTTTTCTTCTCATTCGGACAACACACCCACACATTCATTAAATACAATCTTATCAAACTCCCCCAAATCTCATTTACATTCAGCTGCAAAAAGAGAGAGAGAGAGCTTTGAAAGCAAAAAAAAAAAACTGAATAGAAGAAGAGAGACGTGAGAGAGAGAGAGAGTTGAATCGGAGGAAAGAAGAAGAAGCTTCAAATCCTATATACAAGCCTATAATCTAATATAGGTGAGTTCCCTTCACATATTTCTAACAATTTCCATTAGATTAGAGGCTATTTTCTGCTGGTTTGGCTGCTGGAATTAAGAAAATTCGCTGGAAAGTTGTTGTCACCGTAAAATACCAAAACCAGTCATTGTGTGCCCATTTTTCATGGGATTTGTGGTCTCTTTTCTTCTGTAATCACATCCCTAAACACAAGAAACATGTTTAAGAGTATGTAGAGTCAAAATCTTTGAGATCGGAGTGAAAAACCATGGCTTCATGTGAGTTTTCTCAACTCTATTTTACTCGCCGGAAAACAGAGTTTCTGCCGGAAACTTACAGAAGCTCAAACAGAAGATATAGATAGAGTTTTGGTCTGATTCTTTTTGCTATAGAAATTTTAGGATGTTTAGTATGAAATGAAATCAAGAATAACACAATTTGGAGTCAAAATGAATGAGTTATTAATTTTTGAAGTTAGACTATCAAAACTGACATTTTTAGAAGTCAGTCCATTTTGTGTTCCGTTTTGACCACCTGAATCGTATCCAATAATTATGAAATTTTAGATGGACATAGAAAACATAACAAGATTTAAAATGAGTAGTATAATGAATCATTTGGATATCTGTTGAGGGAGTTATGATTTTTGAAAGTTTGGTTTAGAAACAGGTGTAATCTGGAAGTCCATATTCTAGCAGTTGGTTTTGTGGTTTTTTTGAGCAATGAAATATTTTCCAATGACAATGAAACTTTCCAGAATAAAATTTCATATTCTAAGATTTAATTGGATATATATCTTGTGTTATTTGGATTAATATACTAAGAGATATGAATTTTTGAAGTTGGTTGCTCTCAAACTATGTTTCTGGGAAACAGATTGGATGTGTCGAAATTTTAGAAAACCAAACCTTAACCAAAAATTATGAACCTTCCCAGATTTAAATTAGACATTCATAGCTTTAATTTGATATGTAGATAACAATTTTTGGACGAGTATATTAGGAGATATGGATTTTCAAAGTTGTGCTCTGTTTCTAGAGAGTAATCTGGAATAGGGGTATTTCGGGAAATGCTAGGAGTAATATGGTGGAATTAAGAAAATTTTGATATTTTTTCATGAAAATATATTTCAAGAGCTTCATTTATGCTTTAGACTCAGTCAATTTTGATTTTTCTATAACTAGTTATGATTTTTCAAAGTTGATTGAAAAATCTATCAATTTTCTGAAAAATAGTAAAATATCACTGAGAAGAATTAAACAGCGCAGAAGCCACTGAAACTGAGATAACCAATAGAATGTGATTAAAAGAAATAGTAATACAAGTAATAACCAATTATTTGTTAATTTTAATTTATAGAAATTGGTAATAGCCCGAGCCGGAGAAAAAGTTTTGGATAAACAGTTAGATCGGAAAAAGGACCTAGGTAGTAACTTTTTCTCTCATATACTATGTGATTATTTATATGTTGTGTATGCCATTTTCTGTAACATGACAGTGCCTAGGGCACAACACACGAATAAGCCAGGTTCTAAACATATCGTTTGACCATGGACACGAGTTAAGCTGGGGTTGCAAACAGTTGTTTGGCCTTGGACAGTATCATGGTGCATTGCATATTTATTTATTACATTTTATATGACTGATTGTATGTTACTACTGAGATTCATTCGAATCTCACCCTTTTTCAACATCTAAAAATATTCCAACAGAGGTCAGCGGCTCTAAGGGCAAAACCGTAATTAATGGCAATTGAAGGTCCGAATCCTAGTCGGGAGTTACAGCTGGTTATCTTTAGTTGTAGAATTTATTTCTTTTGGATTTTTTTTATATTTTTCAAACCATATAAGGATTTTATGTAATATAAGTAAGTACTTATTATCAGTATATTTTCACTATTTCTGTATGCCATCCGAACTACGCATTTATTATTCAGCGAATATCAGGATATTAAGGGGTTTGACAACATTCAGTATCAAAACTCCTCAATGCTTGTTCCAAATTTGAGTTAAATACTTTTACAGCAACAATTTTTTCATTTGAAAGAATTCCTTTGTATACTGATCCATAACTTCCAAAGCCAACAAGACTAGTCTCATCAAATCCATTTGTTCCTCGTAAAAGCTCATAATAGGATATCCTAACCGGTGTCTCCACAGATATTAAATCCCTATTGGTTAGATCATTAACATCTTCTCTCTTATACTTTAGAAAGACAATGCATGAAACGACCAAAATGACAACCATAATAGGCAATGAGAATTTTATGAGCATCATCACTTTAGTTGATATGTGCTTGTTTCCTTCCCTACATGGTTGGACTTGTAGATGGGACTTCCCACAAAGATCTTTATTCATCATAAAAGATTCAGCGGTAAAATTTTGAAAAGGCCCATTGTCTGGAATTTCTCCACGCAATAAATTGTAGGAAAAATTAATTTGTTTAAGATGGACTAGCGACTCTAAGGACTTTGGAATCACACCTGACAAATAATTTTGAGAGAGATCTAAGAATTCCAAGCTTATCATGCCTCCAAGCGATTCAGGAATAGGCCCTTGTAATTTGTTGTGGGCCAAAGATAAGCTTAGAAAGGTTTGCAAGCCACCAATTGTTTTAGGGATGCTTCCTGAAATTTGATTTCTGGACAAGTTCAATAACGTAACAGAAGAGGGTAGATGAGAAACCAATTTGTTAGAGCTGAAATCCAACTTGCGCAGAGAAGTATTCCCAAGGCACCTCGGAACCATTCCTGAAAACATGTTGTTGGCCAGATACAACTCACTTAAACTTTTGAGTTGACAAAGTTCATTGATAATGGACCCTTGCAATCTGTTTTTACTAAGACCCAGATATTGAAGGCGCCGTAATTTGTTAAATGAGCTTAGGAATCAACCCCTCCAAATCATTTCCTTCCAAATTTATTGCTATCATGTTTGTTAAATTTCCAATTACATTGGGTATAGCTCCAATAAATTTATTTAACCCCATATCTAACATAAAGAGCTTAGAAGCATTTGAGATGCTTTCTGGAATATATCCAGTTAACTCATTTCTGGACAATATCAATTCCTCCAAATTGGGAAGGCCAATTCCTAAATTTGGTGGGAGAAGGCCATAGAGAGAATTACATCCTATGGATAGATATTTCAATGATGAGATGTTGAATATATTGGACGGAAATCTAATCCCTCAAGTCTAACAAGGTTGCCTATTTCTTTGGGTATTAAACCTGCACACACAAAATGATGGATAGTAACTTTTTTTTATTAGATAATAGATTTAAAAACAAGATAAAGCAGTTAATATCTTTTACACACAACATACTAATTAAGTTTGCAATATCTTAATAAGGTACTGTATCTTACAAAAATTCAAAAATCATATTATTAGAAAAGAATTTACAGTTATTAGTTATAACTAATAAATTTCATTTTTTTTCATGCTAATCAATCCATACTTAAGTATAGAAAAGTGTTAAAGATATAAATGTATAAATATCTTTTGTCATCTCCATTTATTTGAGTAGAAACTGCAATAAGTGATTTTTGGAAAACATTGAATAAAGTGACCAATATATACCATGTAATCCATTTCTCAAGTTTTCATATTATAAAAAATATATTCCTATAAATACAATGACTTGATTGATTTAATATATTAAAAATATTTTAAGATTAAAGTTAAGTATAAGCATTTTAAGATTAAATTTTGATATTGAAAAAAATTTCCTTTCATATTATTAGCATGCTTGAATGAAAATATTATATCATTGACGAAGATCAACACGCACCCCCTTATATCTATATACGTAATGGAGAAGAGTATATATACCTGTAAATGAGTTGGTGTCCAAATATAATTCTTTCAATGTTGTGCAGTTACTTAATGATTTTGGAATATTTCCATCCAATTGATTCAAAACAACTGATAACAATTCAAGTAAAGTGGATTGATGGCACAACTCTTCTGGCATGCATGTTGCCGTATAATAGGTTGTTGTCAAGGACAAGCTTTCTCAAAGAGGGAATTTTGAATAGAGATGGAGGAATTCTACCTATAAAAAAAATACAAAACATTTCTTCATTATTGAAAATAGTAAGACTAGAATGATCTACAAATATTAATGTAGGCAATATATACAATAAGCATTGCGTCCACGCACAGGCATATGAACTAGCAAAGGACAATTATGTGATCTAATAGGAATATGAGATTTTGAAATTTGGGTATTGACTACTTGAATATAGAGATTAACAACTTGAGCTCTCTAAATTGTCACTATGTATATCTAAATTGCTAATTGTTATTATTAAGTTGTCAATGCCTATACTTAAGTTATCAATACTCAAATTTCAAAATCTCGTATTTCTACCAAATCACCTATTTATCTTTTTGCTAATTTAGTAGATCTTTTGGCGTGTTTTTGTTATCCAAATAGTATTTCTCTATCATTTTCCATATAAATTAATAGTACATAAAAGCTAAGTATCATTTATATTTTACATTAAACAAAGCTAATAATTACAAGGCTTTAACATTTATTTGAGGCAAAACTAATCTAGGTGTCATGACAATAGTACAAAAGTAAGACACAATTATATTATCGAACGAGAAACTATGAAATCATATTAGTTGCATTCCATATACTAATTAGATGGTAATTAAAAAATAAATTTTAATATGAGTATGATAGAGGAATAAATATGTATTTCTAAGAGAGAATAAATACAGTTATTATTTCTAATGTCTTACCATTGATTTACAGTAATAATGAATAATACTATTTTAATTTTTGTACTATAAATTTATTATAATATTGAAAGTTAATGAAGATTACTATGCCCCAATTCTCTGCTTTTGTGAAGAGGTAGACCTTCCCCCACCAAAAAAAAAAAACACATAATATACTTTTATATTGTTTATAAAAAGTGTTCCTTTTTACTTTAAATATTAGAAGAAGAAAATTGGCATTATTGTCTATTTTCTTGACGAAGCATCCAGCGCATATGCAACCAATGAATCGATTTTCATGTGATATATATCACTTAAATAACTTCAATTATATATAATAACCCAGAAGTTTGGGTCGAATATAGATATAACTTCCTTCAACCTTTTAAAACCTTACAATTAACCTCCGTTAACGTTTAAACTTATTAAAATCTTTCTCAATTTATGTTATTTTATTATAATGTTACTATTCAATAACTTATAGGACATGGACTTTCTTCCATACAACTTAAAATTTGCGGGATAATGTACACACAACTCAAAATTTGAGGAAGAGTTATGTAGAAAAAATAAAGTTTAAAGGAATATCTAGTCAATAACATATTATGCTCCATTAGTAACATAACAGAATAAATAACAAAAAGGTTCTAAATTTAATTGTTCTTTAGTTTTAAAATTCAAAGGCGTTTTGTATGATTTAGTCTACTATATAGGAGTATAATTTTATTCATCATATTCAATTTTGGACTAGACAATGGTCATCCAAAGCTAATTGACGCTTAAATTACATGTTTTGAGAAAAACCTATCACGTCTCAGGTTTTTGAAAGTGGTCACTTTTTTTGCCAAGAAAGTGGTCTAGTTAAAAGGAAAAAACCCTAAAAGAAATAAAAATATTAAATCTGTATTATAGATTAGTGACGTATCAAACACGAAGAATTGCAATCAACATATAATTTAAGAGGAACGATTAACAAATGATGGATACAATAAATAAAAATTGTACCTTCCAAGTTGTTTTTCGCAAGATATAAAAGTTGGAGGTTGGACAAATTTCCAATATCACTTGGCAAGTACCCTCTAGTGGACTTGTTATCGGATAATGTTATATCTGTCAATGCTCTGCATTGATGCCAAATAGAGGGCATTCCGCCAGACAAATAATTCTCTTCCACATGAAGAGTCTTAAGTTTTGGTAGCCCAAAACACACATTTGTCGGGAGGCTACGAGATAAATAATTTTTTCCAAGTGCAATGTTTTGCAACATTGAACTATTAAATAAAGAAGATGGTACCGAACCAACAAGAAGATTTCGTTCAAGGTGCAACTTCTTTAGTCGAGGAAGATAACTAATCTGATGTGGAATGCCTCCTTGAAATATGAGGAAATTAAAGAGTATATTAGTAATAATTTGTTCATGTCCATGAGACATTTATTTTATATGATATTGTAAAACTTGATCGTTTTGAGGAAGACTAATACATTCCTAATGATAAAAAAATAAAACAATTATTTTCAAAAAGCCCCGACCCTTCCAATTCAATTGGACTGAGAAACATAGAATCATTTATTTTTCATATGATGTGATTTAAAATGTGTGATTCATTGGAAAACTTGGATGGATTGTCAATAGTTTTTTTTAAAAAAAATAAAATAAAGAAAACTAGGTATCGAAAAGAAATTATAGGAAAAGACAAAAGATAGAAAGCAATAGAGAAACATCAAAACCCAATTCATCAACAGCATATTAGGATTAAGTAGCATAAACAACCATGAATATTAGAAATAATTTAAAACATACCTATACCTAAATTCAAATTTAGGCCTGCACTTTATTAATTCCCTAAGACCAAGAGGCCTTCATTAGGAATTTCTGAATTTGCTGATTTTACTAATATATAAAATTTTCTTTGTCTCTTCTCTTTTTTTAAGATCTCCTTCTCAAATCTCAATCTTGTCGGTTACTAGCCTCTCCTCCCCCATCCTGAGATTTCTCTGGCTAATTTGCCATCTAACATCGCTATTTTGGACATTGATTCAGGTTTTAGTTTTTTCCTTGAGTTTATCTCCAGATGATGAGCTAATCACGTAATCTCTTACCCTCAATTCTCTCCCTTAATCCCCTCAATATAATTCTCTTCCCTATTTGGTGTGGTCCTTCATACCAGCTGGCGGTGAAAGAGGGATTGAGTTTTTTTAAACCATATATTTCTCCAAACCTGGGGTCATTTGATGCTCAAATATTGATGTAACCCACCAGAATATCGTGCACCGGTAAAAAAAAAAAAAAAAACGGGTATACAACATCCCGTTAACTCATCAATCACCGAGCTCCTCATTATTTTCTTTCATTATTTATTATTATAATCAAATCAAATTTCTATGATGCTTTTAAGATGACTTCTCCAAATCTGTAGAAAACTTTCAATCATTCCATCGTGCAGTACTAACTATGCTCTGACATTAGGGTTAAAAAGAAATTGCCAGAACATGACCTTTGATTTTCTTTGTTGGCCAAGGTTGTTATATATGATTAGTTTCATTGATGACAAATATAGATGTCAAATATTAAGAGAGCAAAAGTTTGCATAATATATTTATCTCTTACATTAACTAACTACTATATTTAATGTTGCATATATTGTAGATTAGTTAAGCAATAGAAGAAAGAAATTGAGGAATGAAGAACTTGCAAGAATTAATGAAAAATATGAAGATTCAAGTTCTATGGGGACTGTAGCAGTTGACACTGTAGCATACGGTTATTGTAGCGTATGACCTGTAGCGCACTGGAGCATCGAGTGATTTTAATAATCACTCAAGTGATTTTTAGAATCACTTGAGTGATTCTGAAAATAGTGAAAATCACTTGCAGTGATTCACTATTCACTCGAGTGATTTTCAGTTTTTCATGCTCTGTTTTTTGTCTAGTTGAGCGAGGTTTGGTTATTCGATCATATCTCTTAAACCATAATTCTAATTGAGGAGAAACTATTTTCATATGAAACTAGACTTCTAATGCGTCGTTTTGACACCAGAATCAACATTAAAGGAGTTCATATGAAGGAGATATGAGTGTTACAAGATGAAACTCAAATCAGCGTCACTTTCTGGAACATGTTTGGTATTTTGGCCATAACTCTCAAACCATAGGTTTGATTGAGCTGAAACTAGTGGCATATGAAACTAGACGTAAATTGATTTCCATTGATATATAATATGACAATTTTGGAGTTACATGCGAAGAGTTATGTCATCTGGAAGTTTACCCATGTTTGCTGAAGAATTGGAAACGCAACAAATAGTTAAAGTGATCTGAACAATAGATCACTCGAGTGATTTTTAGTAATCACTTGAGTGATATGGCAGAAAATGCAGAACACACGAGTGATTCCAGAATTCACTCGAGTGATATAGCTTATTCCGCATATCACTTCCAGTGGACTATCAAATCACTCCCGGAAATTTTCACTATGCTGAAAATCACTTCTAGTGTATCTAATTCACTCGAGTGATTTTGTTGATTTTGCAAATCACTTCCAGTGCAAGCCAAATCACTGCAAGAAAAATTCACTATTTCGAAATTCATTTCCAGTGATCTCCAAATCACTCGAGTGATATGTGAAGTTTGCCATATCACTTCTAGTGGATGTTGAATCACTTCCGATGAATATTAAAATTCCTCATATCACCTCCAGTGTCGTGACTGATCACTTCCAGAGAATACAAATGTGCACCAGATCAACTCCAATAAACGGATATCCAATCAAGTGATTATATTGATTTTGCATATCACTTCCAGAGACGTGCCAAGATCAATTGATATGAAGGTTTGTCAGTTTCACTTCTTGTCAGCATCTATGATCACTCAGTGCACTCTTCACTGTGTAAGAATCAGTTCCAATGATAGTAAATCAGAATCAGCTCCAGTGATCATGCTATGCACTGCCATTACACCATCTTACGCTCCAATGATAGTAAATCAGAATCAGTTCCAATGATAGTAAATCAGAATCCTCAGATCACCTCCATTAATGCTATTTGAAAGTTGAGTGACATAGGAATTTAAGTTAGTGGTCTTAGTCTCCCATTACTCCATCTTACGCTCCAAGCTTGCAAATCTCTCTTTAGTTTTAGCTTCTCTCCTATTCATAACATCATGCATGTTTGGACCCAATTAAGAATTTGTGAGATGTAATCATCATCATTTGAAACATAAGGTTGAGCTTGCAAAGCTTGAAAAATGGAAGCCTTATAGTGAGTAGATTCATCATTACTCCTGATAAGTAAAAAGTTTGCATATTTATTTTCCCTTATATGATGATTTTGTGGACTATATTTGAGCTGAATGTAATCAATTTGGGTGTAATTAATAAATAAATAATGATTTTCTTGTAGCCATGGATAGTACCGGATTAAAAAGAATTAAAGAAGGTATTTAAGGAAAAGTACTATTCACTGTACACTGTTCATGTGACTGTTCACTGTGCACTGTAGCAGTTTCACTGTAGCGGACGGTGTGGTCGGTTACTGTAGCAGTGCGGTTCCTGTAGCAAAATCACTGTAGCAAATCACTGTAGCAGTCCGAAAATGAAGCCTATAAATAGAGCTTCTTGGCACCCTAAAATGAAGGGGAAGAAGGAGGAAGGAAGAGAGAGAGAGAGAGTTTCTATTTTAGAGAGAGAGTTGTTATTTTTAGAATTTATTTCTTGCATTTTTTTTACTTCTTGCATGCCTCCTACATGGATGGTTTTACCTCCTATATGGAAGGCCTAGGTAGTCCTCCTTTATGAATGGTATAGGTTGCCACCTACATGGATGGTTTTACCTCCTATATGGTAGGCTAGATTTTCCATTTTCATGCATCAAGTATTTTTATGTTTTTGTAATTAATTTTTATGCAATATTTATGATGTTTAGAATATATTTTGGTTTTGTTTTTAATTTTATCATGAGCTAAATTTTCCTTTTCCTAGGGTGATGACGTAGCTTACTAATGACATATTGAATCTTAACTTATTAAATCTAGTTTTAATTTTTCCTTCATGATTGAGTTTTAATTATTGCTCTTAATGCTTACAATTGATTGGCCACCTTTTGGATGATTTTAATATGCATGTTGAGACCGGAAGGAGATACATGTGTGTGGATCCTATAATTAAAACCATAATTTGCATATGAAATAGGAATATATTCATATGGGTTATGTAGTCTTAATTGAGTTCCATAAATCTTAATGCATGATTGATTGCTTAAATTTATATAGGAATATATTGGGTTAGCAATTAATTATAGAATTACTTGACCTTGGAAGAGGCTAGTAATTAAAATAGGGAAACTCGACTATCAATCATGTGGAATAAATTGGACTAGAATAGATAAGTGATTCAATCCGGAATTTATTAAGTGAAATCTAATCCCTAGGGCTTTTTCTCATATTTGTCTTTATATCAATTGTATTCATATTTCATCATTTCTATCTTGCAATCTCAATCACAACTAATCAACCGACTAAATAGAATTAAAATTACCAATTTTGGTACTTAGTGATCAATCCTCGTGGGAACGATACTCTACTCACTTCTTTATTACTTGATTACGACAGTGTACACTTGCACTTCTAAATACACCATCCTACACTCGTAACAACTCCACCAGAAGTTTTGAAGAGCTTTCAAACCTTCATTGTATGTGTTGGAATTATGATCCCACTTAGAGTTTGGTCTCCCTTGATATATAGCATTAACTTCCTTACTGTGGTTAGGACATGAACTTGTAATATGCATCATCAAACCACAATTACCACAACTAGATGAAATAAGAGCTTGTGAATGAGGAGTAGTTGCTTGTTGGATATTTAGATTCCAAAGCTCAGAAGTAATGAAAGAAAGTTGGGAAGTGACTGTGTCCATCTTAGACTCAAGTGAGTCCATCCTCTTGTTGGAACCAATATCATGCCTCTTCAGCAGTGCAATCTTCTAAAGAACCTCCAGCTGCAGCATCTAGAATACCCTTCTCATTAGGTAAAAGACCATCATGAAAATACTTAATCAATTGCTCATCACTGATATGATGGTGTGGGCATTTAGCTAGAAGCTCTTGAAACCTCATCCAATATTCATAGAATGACTCCAAAGGATCTTTCTTAATAGAATATATCTCCTTTTTAAGCTCCGCAATCCCTGCATCAGGAAAATACTTGTCCAGGAAGGCCTTTTGCAAAATAGCCCATGAATGAAAAGCATCATTGACATGCCTTGGTAGCATCAAACACCAATCTTTAGCCTTCCACTCCAAAGTGAAGTAAAACACCTTCTGTAACATCCCAAAATTTATTAAAAAGTTAAATTCCCAAAAAGAAAATTAAATGGTGCTAGAGATTAATCTTGAGAATTGAAAGCCAAATTACGAAACCTATGAAATATATGGGATCTAAAATTAGGCAAAGCGAAAAATTATGGCATTGTGTGTGTAATTAATAGGATAAAAATATACTTTATATATATATATATATATATATATATATATATATATAATATTAAAACACACACACCCTTTTCCCACACTTCACACGCCATGCACGCACACACAATCATTTAATTAAATACACACACACACCTACCCCATGTGCCACACACACACACATATTAAATAAAATAATCACCACCTCCTACTTTCTAACTCTCTCATACACACACATGGCAACACACCCACAAACTCCTCATTTTCCATTTTCACTCATTCAACACATTCAAAAGAAACAGAAAAATATAGAAAAAGAGAGAGTGAGTGATAGAGAGAGAGCAAGAGAAACATAAGAGTGATCGGTGCTACAAGAGGAAGAAAGAATATGCTACAAATCTCACACACAATTCCATAACTTGATATAGGTGAGTTTCCTTCCCATATTCTTAACTCTTTCTAGTTGATTTGAGGCTATTTTTGGGTAATTTGGGAAGCATAAGAACCTAGTATAATGAATTGTTGTCTTGTGAGGTTTTATTTTGACCAAAATAGTGCATGAGGAAGGAATGAGAATTTGAAAAATTTGAGTTTTCCAATGAATTCTATACGAAAAAATTATATGGGAATACATTTGATTATGATTTTTGGATGATTATATATAAGTCTGGAATTTGTAGAAAATAAGATGAGTTGTTGTTTGGTTAGTTTCTCTAGAAATAGATTGGTTTTAAAATAAATTTCAGTGGCCAAACCTATTCCAAAAATTATGAAATTTTTCATAACGAAAGTAGATATCCTAAGCTTTAATTTGATATATAATGTATCATTTAGGTTTATAAATAGTGAGATATGAATTTTTAAAGTTAGATGATGAATCTGAAACGTTTTCTGGTATATATGGGGTTTGATGAAATTATGGAAATTTTGTGGCTATAATTTCTGAATGGTAATATTTTTTTCTGAAAATATACTTAAATAGAATCATATAAGATTTTGAACTATCCCATTTGGAGTTCTAGATATTTAGTTATGAAGTTTAGAATTTAAGCTATTGAAAGTGAAAAGATTTTTCTGGCAGTGTGAGAATACTTTAAAACTGGGATTTATTCATAGATAGGTTGTAGTGAAACTATTTTTATATTAAAATAGACTTCATAAGTGACACATAGAATTTGGAATCACCTTAATTGGATATTTCTAGGCCAAGATATGAATTTTCAAAGATTATTAAAAATTCTGACAGAATTGAGTAATTGTGCAAAAATAAAAAGTAAGGGTATTTTTGAAATAATTGGGACTCTAAGGGTCAAGTTAAATACTTAGAGTTGGTATAAGTCCATCAAATACCTATTGGATTTAAGGTATGAGCTATAATGATAACCTACCAAAGTGTCTTAAATTATTTTGTAGCAAGTAATAATTCGTCCGTCCGTAAATTATAAATTATAAGATTTGACATTTGCCCGGGACGCCTAAGAGACTAAGAACATGAACCAAATTTGGAAAGACTTTCAGGTAGTACCTTATCTGTTATATTATATGAGATGCCATGTATGTATACCATATCATCTGTATATGTGCGAGACAGATTGTCCATAGGCGGTAAGACCCGTAAGTACAATTTACACCGGGAATTACCCGGGGGAGTCTTAAGCTAGGTAGGTTTGAGATAGAAAGCCCGTGACTTTACCTTGTATGAGGCAAAGGCCCTAGGCAGCCAGATTGTGAATCTCAAGCACTGTGAGTCTGTGATAAGGGACTGGTTAGACCCTTTTATGTGTTGCATTCCTGTAAGTTGTATTGTTTGATAATTTATTTTACATGCTTAGTATTTGCATATTATATGAGTGATCTGTGTACTACTGAGATTCTTTTGAATCTCACCCCTTTTTCAACAAATGATATACAGGAAAGGTGTCCAGCTCTAAGGGCATAAAGGTAATATAGACGGACGAAGAAGAGGCAAATAAATTATGGACTTTTTGGTTATCATTTTATTTTAGATAAAGATAATGAATTTACAAACTAAAATTTAGACCATAAATATTTATTTTAAAAAGTTTTTGAAAATCCTATACAAATATAAGATTAAACTCTGTCTTAAATTGAGACTTTAAATTGTTTTGGTCTCACGTTTGAAACCATTATATATTTAAACTAATCTAAAGGTTTTAGAAAATAAGGTGTTACACTTAGATCTGTTAGGACCCCAAAAAAAACTCATCGAGAAAGAGAGGTGATATTATGCAATCCTTAGTAAATTGTTGACTATAGACCCCAAAGCTAGTGAACAATAAGTCCTCATCACCATTATATAAAGCTATTTGATCTCCAAACATACATGACCATGTGTTATCTAGTTTTAAAATATTATCATTATAATTAGAGAATTTGACATAATGGATATAAAAAATTTCATAATGCAAGTCCTTTACTTTAGGATATATGTTGTGGGTTACGTACGTTAAAGAAAGCAGAGGAGGAATATACCCAAAAAAAATTATTTATTTATTTATTATCTTTTAGAGAAATCTCATGTAAAGACCATTAAAAATGGTAAAGGACAGAAAGTTGATTCTAATATTCATAATATCATGGTGGAGTGAGTACCTCAACTATCATTTTTGAAATCTAAAGGAAATGGTGAAAATGGCCCCTGGTGAGTTTTAAAAAAGAGAGAAGAATGCGCGATATTTTTACAAGTAATCATTTTTAAATAAAGAGTTGTAATTTTTATATCAGAAGTTGTTGTTTAATTTTTAGATCTGAACTTGGCAAACTCATATTGAGTTTATCTTTAAAAATAAAAAATTTTGATTTGGAAATGACAACTCTATATTTCTAAAATTTAAAGTAATATAATATGATATGTGTTTACCAAGTTTAGCTTTGAAAATAACAACTTTTATATGGAAATGACAACTCTGTTTAAAAATGACAACTTTTGAAAATGAAAATGTAGGCATAGATGAATTCCTAGACTCAATATGTGTTTACCAAATTCGGATTTAAAATAACAACTCATGAAATGACAATTTTCCATTTGAAAATAACCACTTGTGAAAATATTGTGCCTTCTTCTCTCTTTTGTGAAGTTTGTTGAGGGATATTTTTGTCATTTCCTTTAAATTTCAAAAAGACAACTGGTGTACTCAAATATTTTTGTTTTTATGAATATTGGAATCATCTCTTTGTCTTTAACCATTTTAAATGGTTTTTACGGGGGATTTTCCCAATTTCTTATGCAACAACTAAAAACAGGTTAGTCATGTATAAACATTCAAGAATATATTGAAGTTTGTTTTAAAACATTTTTGTTGATGTCACGTCAAAGTCAATATGTACATATGTTTTTAATATTATGCATATTAAATTCAGATTATAACTAAAGAAAGATTTTGCTCACCAAGCCTGAATTTATTTATCATTAAACTTAATACAAAGCAGATTCAGGCTGTCCCAAAAAGATATTGTTGTCAGAAAATCATCAACTAAACCAGAGCATAAAGTGACTTTAGATCTGCATGTATAATATGTAACAATTTATAAGATAGACGAAACTAATTAATATATGAGAGTTTGTCGACCAAAAAACAAAAATTAGTGTATGAGAGTTGTGCAATTGAATAATCTTTGATCAATGTTGGGGAAAAAAACAACTTTGATCAATTGTCTAAGAAATTATTAGTTAATAGGATGATTGGGATTGGGTTATAATTATATTGGATCATGGAATTGCGGATAAAATTAATTACTAATAAATACCGCACATTAACAATATCTATTTAACAAAATCAGTTGGGTAAATTCACATATTCAGAAGCAAGAAAAGCTTTAGTAATTCTAGATCGCTCTTAACTATCGGAATTTGTTTATATCTTTTTTCACAATTGTATTTATAATTTTCTCAGTTTCCCCTCTTGACTAAATATCAACTTGGAACTTGGGTTTTATAGTTTATTCTACTTTATTGCTCTCAAATTTTGATTTCTTCTGGGATGATACTCAATTCATCTCTATATTACTTTACTCAGCCAGTAGACTCATGGATTTTATTAGCAAACTTTAGCTGCTATTATGAGTCTATTTGGATTTATCAGAAATAAATAAATACAAGTGAAATATACATATATTTAAACTAAATATCAACATGCTATTTGAATTACATATCTGACTTGAATGTAAGACAATGGAATAATGAGAAATATCATAATTTGCTTAATCAAGCTTATTTCATTATTCATGGATCCATACGTATGATGATCATTAATTCTTTAATGGCTACATGGAGGTAACAAAGTATGGCTAAAATATACAAAATCTCCATAATCTTCGGATCAGTTGAATTTAACATTTTAAAGTTTTAATTTAACTTTCTTAACATTTTACAGTAAGCTTTAGCAATTAACACCCTGTCATTACTTTTGTGGGTTGGCTTGCTACGACGCCGGCTATGGGTTATGACAAGCTGGGTTGAAAAAGTGCACCCTGAGGTGGGCTAAAACCTAATAGGTTAGCTAGCAAATCCCACTTTTTTTAATTATTAAATTAAATTACAAAATTTTATAGACTAAATTCAAAATTTTTTATATTTTTTATAAAATTTAATAATTAAATTAACTCTAAAACTTGCAGATATAAACATATAATTTATTTTACTTAATTATTCTATCAATATAAAAAATTATAAAATGATAAATCAAGTTACTAACATAAAGCAAGGCTATATTTTAATTAAGAGAAAAATTAAATTTTATTTTTTATGGTACAACATTAACTTCTATTTTTTCCTGAAAAAAAATAACTTCTATTTTATTATAATTAAAATAAAAATGTGAAAAGAGCTAATGTGCTGCTCGCTATGGGTCGGAGGGTTGGGATAGAAAGAATCCAACACTTTTTTACAGGTGGGGGTTGAGCCCACCTATCTAATCCAAATTATCATATCTCTATAACTCATAAATAAGGGAAAATGACAAAAAAAATTGCCAAAATATGTAGATGATAAATAAAGGTGGTGAATTTTAATAATTCTAAATTGATGGATTTAAAAATTTAGAAATGTTGACAAATGTGTGAAATTATATAAGTGCCCTTACTTTTTATTTTTTTTAAAAAAATCCCTAAAACCCCTTGGCGGCCGCTAAAACTCTAATGTTGACGACCCTTAGTGGTAGCCTGTCCCCAGAGTTCCGATGTCCTTGCTGACGATCAGCTACTAGAGCTCCAGTGTCAGGTGCCAACAACCAGTGACCAGAGCTCTAGCGGCCTAATATATTCTTTTTGAATTTCTCAAGCAAAAGTTGTTAATATAGACACTTGAATTATTAATAGCAATACTAAAGTTGTAAAGATGGTCTATATATATATATATATATATATATATATATATATATATATATATATATATATATATATATATATATATATATATAATTTCTGAGGTAAAAGTTATCAATATAGATACTTGAATTGACAATAGTGATATTAAGTTGTAAATAGGGTATTTATTGAATATTTCCTAATAACTTTCACTAGAGCTCTGGTGATTTAATATTCTTTTTTTCATTTCTCAAATAAAAGTCATCAATATTGATACTTGGGTTGTTAATAGCAATACTAAAGTTGTAAACAAAATCTTTGTTGAATATTTTCTAATAACTTTTACCAAAACTCCGATAGTATTTTTTTGTTTTTTTGAATTTTTCACTCAAAAGTTGTCAATATGAATACCTGACACAGGTACAAAAATCACTTTTAAGATCGGTTAAAAAAGACATTTTAGATCGGTTCTGGATCAGGTCTTGATACAGCCGGTCTAAAAAGTATTTAACTTTTTAGACCGGTTAAAAAAGCGGTCTAAAATATGAACTTTTAAGACCGGTTCTACAACAACCGGTCTTAAAGTTTAACTAACGGAACGAGTAGGGAAATTTCAGTATAAAAAAATAACAATTTAAGACTGGTTCTAAATTTAACCGGTCTTAAATATGAATTTAAGACCGGTTATTAAGAGAACCGGTCTTAAAAGTTTACTTCTTTAAGACCGGTTCTCTTAATAACCGGTCTTAAATATAGATTTAAGACCGGTTAAATTTAGAACCGGTCTTAAAGTTTAATCTTTTAAGACCGGTTATTAAGAGAACCGGTCTTAAATTCATATTTAAGACCGGTTATTTTTAGAATCGGTCTAAAAATTTTATTTTTTTTCGTTTTATTTTTTTCAATCTTACCCAGGCCAGTAAGCCATATTCAACAACATCCCCCCTGTGCCACATTACATACACATGCATATATGTATATATTGACAATCAGAAGCAGTGACAACAGTATTTTTATTTCCAGAAACAATTGGTATTTCTCAGAACGCAAACTTGCTCCAAATATATAATCATGAAGCCTAAAATCCTTATTAGTTCCTCTTTCCCTCTTTTGTTAAATATGACCTTAGTTATCGTAATCGGTATGAACCTATAAATGTCAGTCTGTTCAAGGGAAAAACACTTGGCCCTTACAATCCTCGACTCTCAACAATCAAAGAATGAACATTATGAAAAAAATCATTGAAAACAAATACATTCAATTCCAATGACTACCAATAACACATGATCAACTTATTCAATTCTCAGAAACAGTACAATATTAACAATTTATAATTATCAGGCGTTTTGAACAACAGCACCACAATTAAACAATGATAGCAGGAAAATTGCGACATTGTGTGAACTTGCAATCCCAAAGCTTGTAAAGAGAAGGAGGAAAAGAAATATTTCTCATTATATGGAAAAAAATTCCTAAGCTTTACAGAGAAATGAAAAAAGTGGAGGAAAATTTACAATAGTGATCCCCTGCCTGAATCAACAGCCAACTAGTATCACCAATATCCAAGAATTTGTCCTAAGCAGAGATATAAACCAAGTTAGATATATATGAAAACCATAAGTATTATTAGAACAACATAGGATCAGATTCAAAAACTTACTAATCTTGTAAAAGCTCATAAATGAATTCAGCACACCAATTGCGGATGAAATCAATATCTTCACCAGGAAAGGGATCAGCAAGATCAAACATCTGTATGTGTAACACTGAAGCCAAAAAAAATTAACTTACTAACTTAAAAACAATAAAGTAATAAAAAATATTTGAAATATACATTTATTACCTCCTCGGTAAAGTCAGTCGTGCCTAGGCTGATAATATTGTAAATTTGCCTCAACATATAAAGACCACATAAGTTGGAGCCCGGTGGTTGCCTACGGGTCTGAAAAAGAACATGATATCATCAAAGCAAGCATAAAAGCATAGCTTATGAAACACATCTTAAAGAAAACAAATATGTACTAACCTTTGGCGTGATCCATGTAGGGTCTTTTAAGTCACGAACCTGCCTACCACACTTAGTGTGTAGGAAAGTCCGCATAGCCCTATGATCAAAATCACAAAGATTACTTATTCTGCACACAAACTTTGCACACAAAAGGTAATAAAACAAGAAAACTTATGAGTTCATGATCTTCTTCAAGTCATTCCCCGGTTTGAAGTGGAGGGAGCAGAGGAGGATCACTGTGTAACTAGCCTTACACAGAATAACCAATTGACAATGATCCCTTAAAAAAAAGAGATGAATGTTAAGCAAATATAAAGCATTATATGTGATGTTTTAGAATATAAATTTGATGTTTCTTACCCATGCACATAAGGAACCAAGAAACAGTCAGTTTCTGTTTCACTGAGCCTCTGTGATAAATATCTATGTCTGATGGCAAAAGTGGTCCCTTTCTCCGTGGCATAAGCTGGGCACATGAATCCAAATTTAGCGCTCTTCCCAGAGGAAACCAACCTACGATTCATGTACCTACAAAAATGGAAGCATACAAATTAAGGTTACATAACGTAATTTTTAAGATATATACTTCCATTTGAATAAGATACTTACATCAAAAAAAGCTGGACAATCGCAATCGTAAGATTTTGTCTAGGAGCGACCATGGACATTAAATCATCCCTCTTAAGATAGCATGCCGCCCCTGACGGTCCAACAATTGAATCCATAGGCCAATTTTTAGTCGGGAAAGATGTATCAAATGCCATCAGAATCACTTGCTGCATCACATTCAGTGGTTGAGGCTGTGAAACTTCACCAGGGAAGGGAGCTGGACTTGGGGCTCTGATCGGGGAATCTGCAGCTCTAACAGAAACAAGGTTCTTCAGCCGTGATATGAAAGTACCCAAGACATCAGCCACAATCTTGAACTCCTTAGAAGGGATAGGGATAGGTGCGTCTGAGATAATAACCTCTTCAAATGACACCCTAACCTGATCATCTGTCATCTCGAGGTGGTGAACAGTTGATCCTAGGTTGTGCACACTCTCCCGTGCAACTAACCGTCTCAGAGGATCCTCAGCATATAATTCACAAGGCTCAGCATCGTCCTTTCCAGGACCCTCTGATGACTGTCCCACATTGCAACAACTCCCTTTAGTGCTCTACTTATGGCGATCGAGCGACTGTTCCTGGACAGGAGTGGTGTCTTGTCTTATGCTCACCATGGCATATACCTCATCCTTCATCTTGCTCAACCGGGCATCCAATAGTGTATCAAATGATACTTCTGCCTCGGCCCTTACTTACGCCCTCGCAGTGGCCAACATACGCTCCAATTCGTCTCTCGTGATCACGTTAGAGGAGGAACTGCGTGAGGAGGATCCAAAGTAATCCTTTATACCCACCCCTCCTCCAACTCCCCTGACGCGGCCTGGATGCTCACGTTTTCTAGTAGCAACCGTGAGAATGTCATTCCTCCCCTCCGACTTGAAGGCTCCATCGGCTTTCTTTTTTTGAAGTTCCTCCTATGAGATATACAAAAATCACACATGAGTAATGAAACATGTTTATTAAAAAGTTAATAAGAATAACGATACTTACAATTTTTTCACCGACTATACGAGACTGGTCACTCGTATAGGATCCACCACTCTTCCGGCGAGCATGCAACCACAACTCTTCGCGCCGTATCGGAGATGGTGGAGATAGCAGAACAGAAGGATCGGATTAAGATGCTTCTTCCAATCTCCTCCGTTTGGCCACCAACAAGTCTTTCTTGACCTTTGTGTATCCCCCACGAGACATTGTGTTGGGGCAATCATTCTTCCTGCCACTCGCTTGTGCCTTTTGCCTTCTTGCCTGCGAATAAGAAATGGGAAAAAAAGGTTACAAATAGTAAAGACAAAAGATAAGTAAATAAAGTACAGAATAAGTTAACTCACCAAAGCCTCTGGAGTAGTCCGAAGCCTAAAAAACTCCTGCCATGTCGCTTCATCAATGTATGAATACTTGCTGCAAGGAGTAGGACGATGCTTACCAGCTGGCACCTCGATATGCACGTAATTGTTGGCCAGATTCATCTTGAACTTCCTCTAGCGCTCACAACAATACGTCATAGTTTTGTGATACAAGATCTCACTCTGAGGAACGTCGTAGGTGAGCTGTTATTCATGAATGAAAGGAGTTAGTGACAATAATGAAAAGAATTTGATAAAAGAAACATACAGAGGGAATTTTATACCTGAATAGTGTCTCAAATATGCTACTTAACCTTTTTGTCAACATTCCTCCACTCCTCTATCAATATGCTAGGCTTATTCCATGCGAGGAGGCCGACAAAACTCTTAAAATGACTGGCATTCGGCCCGATCGGTTTCCAGTATTGATCGAACTGGATCGGTATCCTCTCCCCGGTAGACCGACTCAGGGAAACATCCCTCAACCGTGTGGCCGTCCTGCCCCTCCGTCTGGGCTGGTGACTCGACTCACCCGATGACTACCCCTGATTAACACTCTGAGGCTCGCTGTGCTGAGCAGTAGGGTGCACCTGATCCTCTGCTGTAAGATGCACCTGATCCTCTGCTATAGGAGGCATCTGATATTCGGCTGTAGGATGCACCTGATCCTCTGCTGTAAGATGCACCGGATCCGTCATTGTACTGTTAAGACAAATTGTTTAGATAGTAAGTTATAAAATAACTATATATATAATCTGCATATAAGTTATAACGATAATGACTTTAAATAGATAGCTAACATTTAAAGTAGATTTATAAAGAGATATCCTCCCATATCCCTTCACGATGATCATTTCTTGTGCCGTGTTCATTATCAGCTTCATCTTCTTCGTTCAATACAGGAAGACCCCTAGAAAAAGAAGGGGTCTCGAGAAGATCATAATTTGAACGAATTTCCTCTTCAATATCGATGACCCTTTTTCCTTGAAGAGCTACAGGCCACATTTTATTTTCCTGATCAATAATATAGAACACTTATTTCACTTGATCTGCCATAATAAAAGGTTCATCACCAAAACTTTTGTTGTTCAGATCAACTAATGTAAACCCTGACTTATCGATCCTCACACCATTATTGACATCAACCCACTTACATTTGAAAATGGGAAATTTAATTTTAACATACTCAACCACCCAAATCTCGTCAATAACCCCATAATAAGGTATGGCTACCAATGTAGGGTTCTTATCTTTTGAACTAGAGAAGTGCATAGATTCAGCTACTAACATAACACCGTTGTTCTGGATAGTGCTCCTATCATCCAAGGACTTTGTGTAAAAGGTATACCCATTGATCATAAACGAAGTTCAACTTATGACATCAAACTCAAGACCACGTGCTAGCCATTTAATTGTATCAGAAACACATTCTTCTCCGTCAACCTTGTGTTTAAACCAATGTGCAAAGGTCCTAGTATGCTCCCTAATTAACCTTTGTTCAGTCAATCGAATGTTCTCTTTCCGTACAATTTCTTTATAAGCATTTATGTAATCTTGAATTGCATCAACATTATTCAAAATGTACAAGTAGACTTGTTGTAATTCATCAGGATCCACACTCTTGACGATAGGCCCGCGTCTACCCCCTTCTTCATCATGTCATTTAGGAAGGGCGATATGTCCTACATTTGTCAAATAATATTGACAGAATTTCATGGCTTCTTCAGAAACATATTTCTGAACAATGAAGCTTCAGGCTGGTTAGGGTTCTTCACATATCCTTTTAGGATTTTCATAGTTCTTTCAATTGGGTACATCCATCGAAAATAGATAGGCCCACACAATTTTATCTCCCTCACTAGATGAATAACTAGATGTACCATGATGTCAAAAAAGGAAGGAACAAAAAGCTTCTCAAGCTGGCACAAGATCAAGTAACCTTCATCTTCCAATTCATCCAACCTTTCCGTCTCAATGACTTTACTACAAATCGCATTGAAGAAGAAACAAAGTCTGGTCAATATGTGTTGAAGATCATATTCGGTGATGCCTCGAATAGCCACTGGGAGTAGTTGTTGCATCAAGACATGACAATCATGAGACTTCAGCCCTACTAACTTCAAGTCTTTCATAGGCACAAGCTTCTTAAAATTTGAAGAATACCCTGAGGGAACTTTGATGCCATGTAAACACTCACAAAAACTTCGTTTCTTATCCTTGGACAAAGTATGAGAAGCTGGAGGACAAAAAGTTCTCTTACCATGTGGCCTCGGATGTAAGTCTGCCCGTATTCTCATTTCTTGCAAATCTAATCTTTCCTTAACGCCATCCTTAGAACTTCCTTGTATGTTGAGTAGTGTCCCAACAATACTAACACACACGTTTTTCTCCACATGCATGAAATCAATACAATGTCTGACATCAAGATTCTGCCAATATGGAAGGTTAAAGAAAACAGACCTCTTTTTCCATATATTTTTTTCATTTCGACTCTTTGAAGTCTTACCGAAGATGACATTGATATTTTTGACCTTTTCATACACTTTCTCCCCAGTTAAAGCCTCTGGAGCATCTTCAAACTCTTGGCCACCAAAAAAGGCCTTCTTTAATCTGCGATATGGGTGGCCCCGTCTAAGGAATCTCCTATGACCAAGATAAACAGTCTTTCTTCCATGTTGAAGTTGATGGTAGTATGTGCCTTCTTCACAAATAGGACAAGTTTTGTGGCCTTTAACGCTATATCTTGACAAGTTTCCATAAGCAGGGAAGTCGTTTATAGTACAAAAGATCAAGGCTCGCATTTTAAACATCTCCTTCTTGTTCGCATAAAAAACGTCGACACCTTCATCCCACAACTCTTTCAAGTCTTCGATCAGGGGTTCTAAGTAAACATCTATGTCATTTCCGGGTTGTTTTGGTCCCGAAATCAACATAGACACATGATGTACTTTTGTTTCATACATAACAAAGGAGATAAGTTGTAAATTACCAATAGAACATGCCATGAACTATGTATACTACTTAGGCTACCGTAAGGATTCATGCCATCCGTGCTAAGCCCGAGCCTAAGATTCCTAGGCTCTTTGCAGAAGTCAGGAAAAAACTGATCAATTTTCTTCCACTGAGAAGAATCTGCTGGATGTCGAAGCTTTCCATCGGAAATCCTCTCATCCGCATGCCATCTCAAATTTTTGGCATCAATTTCATTAGCAAATAGCCGTTTGAACCTCGGTATGATAGGAAGATACCACAACACTTTTGCAGGGGCCTTATTTGATTTGTATCTAGGGGTTTCACATATCGAACACAGCTCTTTCTCTGTGTGCTCTTTTCTGTACAATATACAATCATTAGGGCATGCATGGATCTTTTTATACTTCATCCTTAGTGGACACAATATTTTCTTTCCATCATAGTATTGGCAAGGCAGCACGTTATCATTTAGAAGCATATCCTTGAAGGCTTCAAGTGCTTCTGAAAAACTCTTGTCGCTCCATCCATGTCGTGCTTTCAAGCTTACCAATTTCAATACAGCTTTCAACAATTGGTATTTTGTGCACCCCGGGTACAACGGCTTCTCAGAATCACTGCACATATTACCATATGCATATGATTGCTCAAAAGTCTCTTCTCCAACATCACGAATAATATCTTCTATCCGGTCATTCAGAACCGTGTCATTATCATCAAAGGCGACCCCCCTTGTTGAGTTGCGCTTGGAATTTCTATTTCTTCACCATGCCATACCCATATTGTATAACTCTTACAAAATCCTTCACAAATTAAATGTGTATGTATATCTGCAGCACTAAGTCACTTCTCATTCAGAAATTCTACACAAAGATAATAGAACATCCTACTATCATCATTACTAGAATTTCTTCTAGCAAATTCTAAAAAATCCCTCACCCCGTTATTATATTCAACACTAGTCTGTTTAGCGTTTATCCAACTACGATCCATATATTTCAACACCTTTTTTTTTCTTCTCTTCTGTATATTAATTGCCTTGGAAAAGGCAGGATTATGATGAGAGTATGAAAATGTTACACTCATCAATTTATCTAGTTTAACAGAATTCTTCATTAGAATTCCGCATAAGATATAATTGCAGTCTGTTCCATTTTCTTCAAGTAATATGGAAAATGTATCAACATACACTAGCAATTTCAGGACTTAAATTAGACCACATACACAAGAATTGCTTTAGTCTAAACCTCAAATCACCTCTCAAATTTAGTTTCAAAACTAACTGAATATTATGTAACAATTTTCTAATCAGCCATTCATAAGCATACATGCCAGGAAATTTGACACAATAACTTAAGCAATCCAGAGACTATGAAAACTAGCAATTATCAGTACCCTAATCCTCAAATAATCAAATCACACCGGTTCAGGACACCGTTAATTAAGCTTCACCAATTAATTTCCATTAGAGTAAATGTCATTTTTTTCTCCATTTCTATTTTAATTTCTAGTTCAATTATAGTACAGATTATTCTTGGATAGACAGTGAATACACAATGTCTATTTATACGGAGGATTGAGACAGGGGACATTACATGTTTGAAGTAACTTGGACCATGGCTTGAGGCGCAGGAGGAGAGGGGTAGCAGTGGCTGGAAAACACACCGGAGAGAGATAAAGGCTGGAGAAATAAGAAGCTTAGCCGCCCTTCACGATGGTACTCACGGCGACTTCTTCGCAGCAACGGGCACGAACGAACAGAGAAGGAGGGAGTATTTTAAACGCCGACAACAGAATATAGAAAAGAAGGTGGAAGCGGTGGCAGCGACTGGAAGGGTGGCCGGAGAATAAGGCGGAATATCACCTACGATCCTGGACTTGAGCAGTTCGTGGCGGTGGAAGCAGAGGGGAAGGAAATGAAACGTAACTGATGAAATGAACTTTCGCGGCCGACTAGGTTTAAATAACCGGTCTTAAAAGTCTAATATTCAAACCTAGTCGGCCGCGAAAGTTCATTTCATCAGTTATGTTTCATTTCCTTCCCCTCTGCTTCCACCGCCACGAACTGCCCAAGTCCAGGATCGTAGGTGATATTCCGCCTTATTCTCCGGCCACCCTTCCAGTCGCTGCCACCGCTTCCACCTTCTTTTCTAGAAATAAGAAGCTTAGCCGCCCTTCACGATGGTACTCACGGCGACTTCTTCGCAGCAACGGGCACGAACGAACAGAGAAGGAGGGAGTATTTTAAACGCCGACAACAGAATATAGAAAAGAAGGTGGAAGCGGTGGCAGCGACTGGAAGGGTGGCCGGAGAATAAGGCGGAATATCACCTACGATCCTGGACTTGAGCAGTTCGTGGCGGTGGAAGCAGAGGGGAAGGAAATGAAACGTAACTGATGAAATGAACTTTCGCGGCCGACTAGGTTTGAATATTAGACTTTTAAGACCGGTTATTTAAATAACCGGTCTTAAAAGTAATTTTAAGACCGGTTTTTTAAATAACCGATCTTAAATTATTGACTTTTAAGACCGGTTATTTAAACAACCGGTCTTAATAATAACGTGATTTATTTATTCATTTTAATAATTTTGTTTTTCAGACCGGTTGTTTAAATAACCGGTCTTAAATTATTAACTTTTAAGACCGGTTATTTAAACAACCGGTCTTAATTTGTTTTTGAGACCGTGTGTTTATATAATCGGTCTAAATAAGTTTTTTTTAGATGGGTTGTTTAAAAAACAGGTCTAAAAAATTGATTTTAATTACTGAATTGCCACTCCGCTTTTATTTTAGACCTTATCCACAATAACCGGTCTAAAATGCCTATTTTGCACTAGTGTGAGTTGTTCATATCGATACTAAAGTTGTAAACGGGATATTTGTTACTCAACCCTGTTTAAAACAACAAATACATTATTTATAGCTTTAGTATTGATATGAACAACTAAGGTATCTATATTAACTTTTACCTGAGAAATTCTAAAAAAATATATTAAACTGTCGTTTATAACTTTAGCATCACTATTAACAACTCAAGTATCTATATTAACATTTTTTGCTTGAGAAATTTCAAAATAATCTATTAGGCCACTAGAGCTAGCAAGAACACCGAAGCTTTGATGACGGGTAACTAGCACCTGAGCTCTTGCAGCCAGCAAAGGATTTTAGGGATTTCTTGAAACCAAAAAAAAAAAGTAAGGTCACTTATGCAATTTCACACATTTGTCAACATTTCAAAATTACAAATCAGTAAATTTGGAATTATTAGAATTCAACACCTTATTTGTCTTTTACATATTTTAACAGTATTTTTCTGTCATTTTTTCTATAAATAAAGCTAAAAACTAAAGTACATTTTTAGTTCTTTAAGGTTTATATGAGTTATATTTTTGGTCCCTTAATTTCATAAAATATGTTTTTGATCATATATTTCTAATACCATTAATATTATTAATAAAAAATGCTAATGCACCAAATTCAAATGATTTGACAAAAAAATTGAATTCATTAACTTCTTCCTCTCTTTACCGGTCGAGTCACTTCCTACCTAAACTTTGTAGAAAAGAAAAGCAGAGTAACACAAGAAGATGCTGATCTCTTTTATTGGGATATTTTTATTAAAGTATCCAGTTGTTGTGCTTAGAATTGATTTAATTGGGATTGGAGATAATGATCCACAGAGAAATCTCAAGCATAGTTCCGTTGTTCTGTACAAATTTAACAGTGATTAAAACATTGGTAATTCTTTGTTAGCTTATAAAGTTGGAATTGTTTGATTTCTTAGTTGTTTTATTTGTTGGAATAATTAATGATGATTCCAAATATATTTCATAATTCTATAAAAAAAGAGTAGCAGTAGAAAACTTGATGAAATACCTCCAGCCATAATAATTCTACATGTAGTATCTTACAACCTAAAAACTGTAAAGAATAAGAAAGAGTTAAAATTAGAAGATAATATGTTAGGGCTTCTTCTAATGGAAAGATGAGGCACAGTAATAGTCTAAGAATATCCATCATCCATCAAGGAACCCTCGAAGAACAAATGTATTTCAACATTATTACTCTAAAACCCGGCCTACACTACTTATAACCTCTCATCAAGGCTTGTAACATCTTATCGGCCAAGCAAGTAACCCTAAACCAAATATCTATCCAAATCACATGCAAGTCACAATCAAGAAATATTTTATTCAAAACAATGATAAAATAATATCTAGATATAATCTATATTAAATAATAAAATATGTAATCATAAATAATAAAATATCTTATGTAACATTATTAAGAAGCGCCAAGTTGATCCGGATTTTGTGCTTGTTGGAATATACTAGTCCACTCTTTGTGGAATAAGGCCCAAACTCAATTCATAAGGGGCTATCATGGAGAGACACGAGTTATAAAAAGAAATATCCTTTGTGGTTTAAAGGTTATATCTATATCCATATAGCTATATGTTTAAGGATTGCATTTATTCCTATGTGACCGTATGTACACTATATATATATATATATATATGATGTGTGATTAAGGGAAGAGGCTAATCAAAAAATCAAAATAACACATACAGAATATTGCTCTTCTCCTTCTAAAATATTTTCTCATAAGAATGTTCTCTTCTTTTCCTCTATTTGGTGTATTTGCTGTATAACGTGATTAAGTTCCACATCGATGCTCTGTTTTCTTATGGGTATTTTGTAACATCCCAAAATTTATTAAAAGGTTAAATTCCCAAAAAGAAAATTAAATGATACTAGAGATTAATCTTGGAAACTAAAGGCCCTAGTGTGTATAATTAATAGGAAAATACCTATATATATATATATATAATATTAAAATACACACATTTCCCTTGCTTCACATACTCCTCACACATCACTCATGACACTTGCCAAACTCCTTGATCTCACCACTTTCATTAATTCAATGATAAAATATTAATTACTACACCATGTGGTTCACACGCAACCTAACACCCAAACACAATAATAATTAATATAACACTCACACTTTCTCATCTTACCCAATCGGCCAGCAGCTAAGAATGAAAGAAAAGAGAGAGAGAGTGAAAGAGAGAGAGGGAGAGAGAGGGAGAGAAACATAAGAGTGAACGGTGCTACAAGAGGAAGGAAGAAGATGCTACAAATCTCACACACAATTCCATAACTTGATATATGTGAGTTTCTTTCCCATATTCTTAACTCTTTCTAGTTGATTTGAGGCTATTTTTGGGTAATTTGGGAAGTATAAGAACCTAGTATAATGAATTGTTGTCTTGTGAGGTTTTATTTTGACCAAAATAGTGCATGAGGAAGGAATGAGAATTTGAAAAATTTGAGGTTTCCAATGAATTCTATACGAAAAATTATATGGGAATACATGTGATTATGATTTTAGGATGATTATATATAAGTCTGGAATTTTTAGAAAATAAGAAGAGTTGTTGTTTGGTTAATTTCTCTAGAATCAGATTGGTTTTAAAATACATTTTGGTGGCCAAACCTATTCCGAAAATTATGATATTTTTCATAACGAAATTAGACATCCTAATATTTAATTTGATATATAATATGTATCATTTGGGTTTATAAATAGTGAGATATGAATTTTTAAAGTTAGATGATGAATCTGAAACGTTTTCTGATACAGATGAGGTTTGACGAAATTATGAAAATTTTGTGGCTATAATTTCTAAATGGTAATATTTTTCCCTAAAAATAGACTTAAATAGGATCATATAGGATTTTGAACCATCCCATTTGGAGTTCTAGATATTTAGTTATGAAGTTTAGAAGTTAAGCTATTGAAATTGGAAAGATTTTCTAGCAGTGTGAGAATACTTTAAAACTGGGAATTATTCATGGATAGTTGGTAGTGAAACGTATTTTTCTATTAAAATAGACTTCATAAGTGACACATATAATTTGGAACCACCTTAATTGGATATTTCTAGGCCAAGATATGAATTTTCAAAGATTATTGAAAATTCTGACAGAATTGAGTAATAGTGCAAAAATAAAAAGTAAGGGTATTTTTGAAATAGTTGGGACTCTAAGGGTCAAGTTAAATATTTAGAGTTGGTATGAATCCATCAAATACCTATTGGATTTAAGGTGTGAGCTATAATGATAATCTACCAAAGTGTCTTAAATTATTTTGGAGCAATTAATAATTCGTCCGTCCGTAAATTATAGATTATAGGATTTGACATTTGCCCGGGACGCCTAAGAGACTGAGAACATGATCCAAATTTAGAAAGGCTGTCAGGTAGTACCTTATCTTTTATATCATATGTGATGCTATGTATGTGTACCATATCATCTGTATATGTGCGGGACAGATCCATAGGCAGTAAGACCCGTAAGTACAAGTTGTACTGGGAGTTACCCGTGGGTGTCTTGAGCCAGGTAGGCTTGAGGCATAAAGCTCGTGACTGTACCTTGTATGTGGCAGAGGCCCTAGGTAGCCAGATTATGAATCTCAAGTACTGTGAGTCTGTGATAAGGGATCGGTTAGGCCCTTTTATATGCTGCATTCCTGTAATTTGTATTGTTTGATGATTTGTTTTATATGCTTAGTATTTGCATATTATATGAGTGATCTGTGTACTACTGAGATTCTTTTGAATCTCACCCTTTTTTAACAAATGATATACAGCAAAGACGTCCAGCTCTAAGGGCAAGAAGGTAATATAGACGGACGAAGAAGAGACAAATAAATTATAGACTGTTTGGTTATCATTTTATTTTGGATGACTATAAAATATTTATTAATACTAGAAGTAGTGGTAGTAGTAATCGTACCCGTGAAGCAAACTGTATAAGTTGTAATCCATACGCTAGACTTTTGGTAACGTACTGGTATCCAGAAACCCACAAGTTAACCATCACTATGCGAGCTATGAATAGAAAATGCTTTGTATTTTAAATAAATGATTTTGAAACTGATGAAGATAATGAATTTACAAACTAAAATTTAGACCATATATATTTATTTTAAAATTTTTTTGAAAATCCTATACAAATATAAGCTTAAACTCTGTCTTAAATTTGAACTTTAAATTGTTTTGGTCTCAGGTTTGAAATCATTATATATTTAAATTAATCTGAAGGCTTTAGAAATTAAGGTATTACATATTTTAACAAGTCAGTTGGATTCCAAGTATGCCCAAAATTCTTACATGATATGAGAGGCATCTTATTCTCATAACCAAAATTATAATATTTTCTTCCACCCCCATCTTTATTTTTTTAAGGCATGTATACGTATGAATATGTTGTTTGCTTCCATTGTTTTTCCTGGAGACCAATATCCAAGAATGATCTCCATATTATGATATTATGTAGTTCCCAAGAGTATTTCTTTTATCTCCATACTATTATCTCGAGAAAAAAATGTGTTTTTTTCTTCTCGTGATAATATGCAAATCATAATTTTGTCAAACTTCTAGAATTCTGTGCTACTCTGAATAATTGGCTTTTAGTACTTGACAAAATAGCTGCAAATTAATGAAGGTGCCGTCGTTGTGATTTGCGGTTCTGTATTATTATATGCGTATCTCCGGTGCCTATTCCTACAATATATATTGTTCAATGATTATACCAGTGTATATGAATATACCGCCAGAATAAGTCTCTGTTCTTTGTTCTATGTTATTCAATTCAACATTCCTTTTGTGGTTATACATTGTATATTTCTAATTTAAAAATAAAGGATAGTCCAACAGTTTTGATTTTCCGTTTTTGGGATATGCAAAACTTGTGTTTCTTGTGTTCCTTAACAGTGTATGTGAATGTTCTGAAAGACATGAACTATGAAAATTTAGAACCAAGAAACAGAAAGGAAACAACATAAATACCATCATTCTTGACTGTTCCCTTTACAAAATTAAGTTTTGACTAAATCAGTTTTTTTTTTTTTTTTTGTGCCCTTAGTTGTTTTGTTCGTGAAAGTTTCGGCCCCGTGTGTGTATATATGCGCGCGCGTGAGATTTTTTGAAAATTGTTGCTAGAATGTCTGTGTATATATAAGCCACGGGCCTATGTTTTCTTTTTCTTTTTCTTTTTTCCTGTTCTTTAGTCTGTGTTATATTTTGTCTGAATAAAAAAAAAGGATAGGACATGAAGTTTTCATTGGAACACGTTGGAACATACTGCTTTGACAGTTTTCCATTCCAGTAGTTGGCTGCTTCAGAAACTTATGACTTGGGCCAAAAAAACAAAAATTGTACACAAATGTAGAGCATACATGTATATGTTTTCATAGAATCTAGAACAAAAGAAATGGGTCCAAGAACTCGCCATACAAGAAAACAAAACTGAGGAAGTATGCTTTTTGAGACTGGGCCACCCAAAAAAAAGAAAAAAACTTATTTTTTTCTTACTTTGAAAATAGTTCTCAATGTGCAGATGAAGGTTGAATATGGAGATTGAAGATGAAGCAAAACAACAAGACGTTTTGCCTCGACTAGAAACGGCAAGTTGTTTCACCTCCAGAGGGCAGCGTACGTTAAATGAAATGCACCGTCTTAATTTTTTTTTTTTTTTTTAAAATGCATTCTGGACTCCGCAGTACATTGGCTCTATATATATATATAAAGGGTTCTGGGCTGGGCTAGAGTTTAAAAAAAGAGAGAAGAAAAAAAACGTGGCCGGCTACAGTAAGAACTTTGACTGCCACGTGACCATCAGATTCTTGCTTCTCCTTGGCGCGTGTGTACACGCGCTTGTGATGAAAATGTGGTTCGTCTGGACTTTTTTTCCCCCCTAGAATTTCTCATTCCATTTGCTTCTAGGGGCGGGTGAGGGAGTATTTAAACTCCGATTGAAAATTTTCTGAATTTATTATCTACATTTGGAAATATATTTTTTTTACTTTAAAATATGTTTGGATATTGTTTGAACTTTTTTTAATGCTATTACATTGATTTTTATTTGTTTAAAAAAATTCTTATGATATTTGTAATAATTTATTTTCTTTTTTTCATAAATATGAATCAATAAAATTTTAAAAGCACTGAAACAAAAGATTTTGGTCTTTTTTGAAGAATATTCTTTGTTGAAATACTTAATTTAAGTAAGAGCCTTTTTTATAGCGACTTAAAAAATGACACAATTTTTCAATTAAAGCTATTAAATGTTGATCCAAACATAAATTACTTAGAGAAATGTGTGTCACTGAGTAATGAATGAGAGAGTTTTTTCCATTTGAGTATAAAATTCTAAGTGATAACCTAGATGGAAAATTTTTTTGGAAAAAATAATTTAAGATGAAAAGAATACAAAGCAAGGTTGTTATTGAACCTGAAATAGAATAAGAGGAGAAACTCAAAGAGAACTCAGAAAATGATTCCTAAGAGGAATTTGAATTTCTTGAATATTAAGAAATTTAATGTTAAATATTAAATTTAGAGAAACCTCAAAAGTGAATAATGATCAGATACTGAAGAAATGGTGTCGAATCAAAGTGAAAAAAAATCTTAAATGGGGAAATTTCCTAACAATCAAACTCTGGATCATGATGGAATTCAGGCAAATAATGCACCTTAGGTTTAAAGTGAATGCCCATCTTAAGAAAATAACAAAGTCCAAAACCCAATCTAAATCCTTTAAGAAATACTAAATGTTGAGTCGACATGTTAGGAAACAAATATGATTTGAATAAGAAATTTAGAATATTTCTTCTAGAAAATATAGAGAAACTCTGGGAGATTATTGAAATAATATCAGATATAAAAATTCTTGCAATTTTTAGAAAAACAATAGTTGTTGAGAACTTATCAGACTAGGCTTGTGAATCATGAAGACTTAACTCTTTACATGATTTGTTTTGGTTAAAGTTGCGATAAATAGAGAACTTAGATAAACTATTAAGTTTCCCCTATTCTCATATTAGAGGTTAAATAAGACATTATGAACATAATGCAATTAAAGATATGGAGAAGTAAATGTCAAATACACTTTATGAGTAAAAGTTCTTGGAGAATAAGTCTTCCAAGAGTATCATATGCTCTATCTAAGTAGGAGCTCTTAGAAAATGAGTATTCTAAGAGTCATAACTGAACATATTATTTAAAGTAAGTGTATGAAATTTTTTAAGGGTGATAGTAACAATGTTGGAATCTGTGATGGGAGGTACAAATGTATCTCCTGATCATAGACCCAATAATGTTATTATTTTTCTAGTCAAGAATAATACAAGTACATGACATTGTATACTTTGATGTGTTATATAAGTTCTTAGATTCAATCAAATTGTGAGTAGCTCTATATGTGGGGATTATTTTAGTGACTAGCCAAGAACAGCTACCAAAAAAAAAATTGATAAATTTAATAGAGACAATTGTTATATTTGGTATTGAAAGGTCTCATATAAAAGAAGTCAACTTATGAAATTGATATGTCAACTTAGCATAGATGAGACTATGAGACCTATATGGCCAAATAAGGAAAATAAAATAGTATGAATTGCCCTGTAAAATTGTGTAGTTGTGATTCAATCTTTCTTTCAATAAATTTCTTTGTTTGATAAATTTTTTGTACATAATTGCATTTCCATTTCTTATAATTTAAGTATTGACTTAAATATATGTCTTACTAGTCAAAGACATAGAATTTGGTTCTAGAAATAGCATAATGAAAAGTTTTCAGTAAGATACTAGAACCGAGTTTACATTGCAATTATTCTATTTCGTTGCATGTGGTCCTATAAATTTGTAGGACAGGCTAGGTAAATTATTACCTTTGTTGTTGATTTTTCATGTTATAATTATTGCTTGATTTCATATAAGTCTGAAGATTGTTACTTTAGATAATACGTGAATGAAGTTTGAGAATCAATTGGATAGGAATTTTGAAGGTTCTATGAACTGATCAAGGTTGTGAGTATCTATTTTATCAGCTTCAATGAGCTTTGTGAAAAGGAGATAATTAAGTAGTTAATTATCCCTAACACTCTATCACTAAAAGGAGTTTATAAGGGTATAATAAAATGCTATTAGACATGATTAAATATATTATGACTCATGCTAACCCACCAAATGTGAATGAGAGTATTATCTAGTCCATCGTTGGTGGATTAGCACATATCCTTGGTTTCACAAGTAATGTGGATTTGAGTTTAACCATGTGTCCTTAAAAGTGGCCATTGTCATACCCTATAAATATTGCACTAAATAAATGTCGAATTTGAGTTTTCATGGACCATAAGGGTCATAGAACATAACGATCAATTGCAAATTCCATAGTGGTTGTAAGTAGGAGCTCATAAGGGTTATTCTTTCAAGAGTGAACGTGATAATAGAATTGTGAATGAAAAGAATTGAAAGGTACCAAATTTTTTGTGAATTAATTTTCAAATAAGGATGAAACTAATCACATTACATCTCTTTGCAAGAGACAAGGACAAGGCACTATAGAATAGGTCAATAATCCTCAATTGTTTTTTAGAGTGGGAGCTTAGAATGGTCAATAAAGATATAAAAAAAATAAATATATATGAAATGCAAAAAGCTCATGTGAAAAAGGATAACTGAAAAAAAAATATCATGGTTATTCTAAAGAAGGAGGATGAGTCACATTATGTACAAGTGGCTATGTCAAGGGAGAATAGAAGAAAATAATGGAAAGGGAAATGAATCCTTTGAGAAAGAATCAAGTTGAGAGTCAAGTTGATCTACTACTAAGTCGAAAGAGCTATTGATAACTAGTAAGCTTTCTATATTTAAGAGAAAAGTGGGCAGATCAATTGACGTGCATAAGACTTATTGTTACAGAGGGGCATGTATAACATAAAAGCATTTTTCTTACTAGTTGTGCATTTAAATTAATTTTAATATGACAATGGTTAATCATTTGAATTTAAATTTACATTATATGGATGTAAAATATACATTTCAAGTGATGATCTGGATGAAAAAATCTATATGTAGTGACTATTAGATTTCACTAAAAGCAGTATTTGAAATTTCACATAGTAGTGACTTCAGGTATTTTTGTAGAAGTCCTTTTATGGATTGATGTAATAATCCAAATAATGATGTTTAATGTTTCAAAAGAGTAGGAACCCAATGTGTTTTTCAAATGATTGAAGAGAACTGTTGATAAATGATTTGTGATATTATTCCTTTAAGTAGATGATATACTATTGGCCATATATAATTTGAATTTGGTAGTGCCTATTAAAGAATGGTGCTAGTAAATTTTAAAAAGAAAGTTTATAGGTAAAATAGTTGGATTTGAGATTCAAAGAGATAGATTAAGAAAACTCCTCTCTTTTACAAAATAATTACATTAATATTAAGAAGACTCTCTCTTTACAAAATAATTAAATTAATAAGATTCTTAAACAGTTCAAAATAAGTGAATGCAATCCCATGGATACCCTAGTGACTTTAGGAAATAGTTTGAGTCTTGACAAATTTCCCTGACTGAATCAACCAAGAAGATAATGGAAAAGAATATCCATATAGATACAAAGTATGTGCTGTGGTAGTACAAGAGGTTATATGATTGGTAATGTTCATAGAACATGTAAGATTTTAAAAGTGAGAATTCAAATCCAATTTCAAAGTATTGTGAATATACATAGTCATTGCCTAAACAAAAGACCTTAACCATCGTAGATAAAGGTATAGCTATATAAGAGATGCTATAGCTCATAAAGTTATTGTTGAACAATATATTCATATGCAAAATCCCCTAACCAAGCTTAATAACTAAGGACATGTATGAGAAACTTGATACACATATGGTATGAAGTAATGATACTTCATTTTGGCTTTTAATGTGTGTGTAAGTATACAATGTATAGCATGTTGTATAGGTTGGCGAAGTCAGCTTTCTCATACAAGAAACCACTTTTGACATTTAGGAGGAATGTGCAAAGATGAGATAATTATGTTCACCAGCAAAGCAGCAAGAGTGCTGATATGGTAGAGAAGAAACATAAACTATGTCACCACAACTTAAAGTGCATTAAGTCGAGATGAGATTCTTGATTGTAAATATGGATTGAATCATGGATACCCACGTCCATGATACCTATTGACAGACCACAAATTCTTCAAAATTCACTTCGTAATGTGCGTGGAGTTAAGGAATTTGGGTTTAAATACTCAGAGTGTTTAGACTTTAGTCTTTACAGTACAATGTTATTGATAAAATCAAAATGACATATACTCTTAAAGTATAAGAGTAACACCATAACGTGTTATTCATATCGCATGTGCTAAAGAACTGTAAATGGGAAGCAAGTGAATGGATCCCTCCTTCATTGCTATGTAAGTCCCAAAAAGGTTAACTCTTCAATGATGTCCTTTAACTCTTCAATGAAGCAAGTGAATGGATGTCTCCTTCATTCCTATGATCATGATTGATGCGATCTAAAAGTATTATATTAGGAAAGTAGTTGACACATATCAAGGTGATATATGGGAAAAAGCAAGATTATTACCTAAAATATACACACCTATGCTGGTGTCTGAGATGGGTCTCTTATGATATTATGTTGTGATTTCACAAGTGTAGAAACTATGTATATAAGAAAGGTAATATGAGTTTTATACTGACACAAGAGGGATTAGATTGGCCATAAGTAAAGTGTATATTGGTAAATCTAAGACACCCGGGCATTATATCAATATTAAGCTGCACTACAGGGTTTGTCTTATGCTAATCTCTATAAAAAGGGATTTCTATTACAAAGCGTTCAGATGGAGACGTTATGCCTACACAATCACAACAAAAACACCATGTATGAAAGAAATAAGAGAAAGATACTTAGCCCATAACATCTAATCCACCAAGTATTATGAGTGGAAGATGTTGGAATATTCTAGTATACCCTTGTGGATTAAGGCCTAAGCCTGATTCATAAGGAGCTATCATTAAGAGACACAAGTTATAGAGAGAGACATCATTTGTGATTTAAAGATTATATCTATAGCCATATAATTATACGTTTACGGGTTGCATCTATCCCTATGTGGCCATACGTATACTATATGTGTGTGTGTGTGCGTGCACGCATATATACATACATATATATAGATATATATATGCGCGCGCGTGCACACACAGATATAGGCACACACACACACACACACATATAAGGTGTGTGATTGAGGGAAGAGGCCAATCAGAAATTCTAAATAACGCATACAAAATATTGCTTTTCTCCTTCTAAAAGATTCTCTCATAAAAATATTTTCTTCACTTCCTCGCTTTGCTGTATTTTCTGTGTAACATGAATGGGGTTTTCATTGGTACTCCGATTTCGTGTGGGTACTTTAGTAAGTCAATCAGATTCCAAGAACGCTCAAAATTCTTACGGTGGTTAATTTCCTGATATGCTCCTGGCTATACGTAGGATCTATATATGCTCATGTTACTACTCGTTCTAATCTTATCTAACTCTCTCAAAAGAAGAGGGTTATCTACGGAGATTTTATATTTTTACTTTTCTTTTCATTTGTTTGTTTTATCCAAACCAAACAATTTTCTTTTCTTGATAACAAGAGCCTAATGTAGCCATTGCAGAATGGTGTGATTGATATGACTTTTGAATTTGGAAGAATTTCAATCGATCAGTCTCGTTAGTTGTTATAGTGAGCATGGAATGTGCTCCCATTATGTTGTCCTGTTGTAAATTGAAACAGCTCATTTTCCTTTTTTTTTTGAATGGATATTTTCCTTTATTTTCGAAAATTGAAAAAATCGATTCATCTGGATTGGACTTTTTGGCTGAAGAAAAGTAGTCATGGCCCTCATACAATTAGTAATTAAGGTTAATATAATTTTTAGTGTCTATAATTTACCGTCATTTTAGTTTTGGTTCTTATAGTTTTAAACTATAAGTTTTGGTTCTTCAAATTTCTTTTCGTCTAAAATATTAGCCCTCGTAGTTTAAAAAAGAATATGATGATATGGCACTAATACCGTGAATTATGCTGATGGAGCTTGATGATTTGGCATGTTCACTATGATTTTTCTAGCTTACGTGTCTAAGTGATAAAATTAAAAAAGGGGGGGGACAGGCAGAGAGAATGTCATTAACACTGTCTTCCACTGTTCACCTCTATTCACTTACAAATGTTGAAGCATCGCTCTATCATCAGCACAAAACTTTGGTTTCTTTCATCAAATTAACTCAAACGAATCATAATCTTTCTCACTTCTTCTCAACATTATGATGAAGCTTTCCAAGTCAGAAAAACCACGCTTCGTCGTCATCATCTACTTCTTTTTCATCATCTCCCTCAGCATCTATACCTCCATTAATTATTAATATAACTGATAATTTGAGTCATGTTAAGCTCTTAGATAGTTATTTGTTAGAAAAAAAAACTAATAGTTATTATTTGAAATGAGAATTAGTTTGCAAGTTTTTTTTTTAAAAAATCATTAAAAAATAACAATAATAAATTGTTTGAGGCCATAGTAGATGTGGGTCTATGATATGGAGGACCAAAACATGCTAAGTTTTTTTGTTATTTATTTATTTATTTATTTATTTAGTGTCTTTGGAACTATATTATACCAACTGACAGCTATATATATTCTTTTTCTTTTTCTTAAAAAAAAATACTACCGAGCTGTTCGTCTAGCAATAGTGGAATTGATTGGTGTGATTCATGAGTTATACTTATGTTGGACTAGGAGAATCCGTAAGATAACTATTTTTTCTGACTGTATATAAGCTATTAATCTATAGCTGACTGCGAATGTGATATTCATTATCCTTTCAAGGATTTGGTGTATGAGGTTATGACTCTTATTTATAGGCAGTGGTGGCTGAGGTTTGTTAATGTTCCTAGAAAGAACCTTATCCTTATTGATCGTTTGGCTAAACTTACCCATAGTATTTCAGGTAACTTTTGTATCTTTAATCATCCTTCACCTCCTCCTGAATAAGATGGAAAATGATGAAAGAGGATAGGTTGGTGTAGTATTTCTTGTATATTTTGCTTTCAAAGAATGATATCCAGTTTTACATTAAAAAAATACTATTTAGATCCTTGATGTAAAACTTATTTATCTAATTTAAGAAAATTAAAGAAACTAAATAAAGTATTTAATTACTGTAAAGACCCGCCTCATATATCACTTATTACTGACCTTACTCAGAGTAGCAATGCGTAGTTCAGTGGGCACACAGTAATAGCATGAATATACTGATAATATTAATACAATATTGCTTGATTATAATACAAAAGTTTCCCCACTAGGGGTTTACACAATATTTACAGACCTTAATAACTAAAAGGCCTTCAAACAATCAGCAACATTCCTCTTCGTGCATACCTCTTCTCTGATCTCAGCACGTTTCTAATGCTCACCTGTCTGAATGGTTGTTTAGGAGGAGTGAGATTCGAGAGAATCTCAGTAGCAAACATTACCACTATGCATGCAAGATATATATAAATGCATGACATGCTTGCCTACGCTATTTCATGCCAACATAATGACATGTTGCATGCTCGATGTTATGACATACATATGGCCATTGCTCAAATATAACAGAGCTTCAACCAACCATACATGTTTCACACAAATAGTTAAAGCAGTCACATAATCAATATAAAACATACATATCACATACATGCATAAAAGGTAAGTTCACTACCTCTCAGACTTTATGTCATTCTCTTCTTGTCACTTGATCCGCCAACCATTGCTTCTTATTTGTCACTTCATGGCCCTAGGCAAGTGATAATATCATTAGAGCCATGAAAAGTGAATACCCAATGACCCACGTTAGCCTTATAGGCTTACTTTCACCCTTGGAGTTTATTCCAATTATATTTGGCCAATTTCTTACTCAAATTCGCATGATACTCAATCTACCAGTATTTTTTACCAAATTTTGGAAAATCATAATTAATTCTATAGAAATCCAATTGAGGTGCTTCAAAGTTTTATTTGAATCCCCTTAACTTTAGATTTATATAAAAATACTCGATTTTAAACGTCACCACTACACCATTCTCATAATTTTCCAAACATCAACTGTTTCAGACGTTCTTCCAGAAAACAGGGCAGACATTCAAAACTTCATATCTTCAAATGTACTTGTCCAAAAATTACAAAATACACATAAAATTAAATATCTATATCTCTAATTTAATTATGGAAATTTTTAGAATTTTTGGATAAGGTTTGCCCTATGAACAATTTCGTACAACATCACTATTTCAGATTCTTTCCAGAAAACAGGGCATATATTTAACAATTCATATCTCCTACTACACTTATTCAAAAATTACAAAATATCTACCAAATTAAATCTCCACATGTCTACTTTAACCCTGAAAAATATCAGAATTTTTGGATAATATTTACCATATGAAACAGCTCAAACAACGTCACTATTCAAACAAGGCAGAATCAACAACATGAACAACCATATTTCATAAATTCCCAAATTCATACACAAGCATCCAAAAATCATGAACACTTGTATACCTACACAATTTTGCCTCCTAAAGCCAATGGAAGCATCCAAATCATCAAATTTCTACTCCTTCTCTACAAAACAATACAGGGCAGATCTAAGGATTCCCGAAAATAGTTTGTTGTTTTCTCTTTTTCTCTTACCTAATCACTTCCTTGCTACTCCTAATCAAATGATTAGCTATTTAAACACTCATTGGACATCATTTAGCCATTAAAACATCATTTAAACCAGCCATGAAAAGTACCCCACTTCCAATTTACTCATCCAAACAACAAATCAATCAGTTAAAAAGGAAGCTTACGCTTACCTCTACCCATTTCCACAAACGGTTCGGAATTTTGGCAATACTCCAGTAAGGGATATGGCACCAAACACCTCCAAATAAAAATCCAAAACAGTAGGAATGAAGCTCGCGATGAGTGGAAGAAGTTTCTTGAAGGGTACTTTGAGAAACGACGCCGTTTCAGTAGGTTTCGGCGCCTCAAAGTTTCTCTCTCCTCTCCCTCCATTTTCATTCTACAGCTCTTTCTCTCTCTTCTAGTTTGTTTCTGCATGAAAATGGTGAAGAAGATGGAGAATTGCTGATTAAATGAATCAGCAAATGACTTGGACATGTGGCACTCCCTCATTGGTTCAAAATTCTAATTTTCGCATATAATATCCAATTTGACAGAATTTTCATTAAACTTTGAAAATTTATATCTAATTGTACAAATGTCCAATTGGAGTGGTTTCAAAGGCTATACGACCCTTATTGAGTCTAGTTTTAATGAAAAATATAACCTTTGGGAAATTGGAAGTTCACTCTTCCAAAAATTTTAATCTTTGAATGCTGTCCCAGAAAATAATTAATTTCACTGGGCTAACTTTAAAAATTCATTTCTCTTTGTGTACAGCTCCAAATGACTTATATGACCTATCAAATTAAATTTTGATAAGTCTACTTTCATTCTAGAATATTTCACAATTTTTCACCATCATTTACTCATCGAAACATGTCACACAATCATCATTGTCATACCGGGAATTTCACCGATAGCAAAATTACTTTGTATTCCACTTTACTATATTGTGTGTGACTTCTAATCACTTCATTTTGTTATTCTCCAAGCTCTTTAGCTCACCAATATAATTAATTTTAATATCCAAGGATATAAAGGAATTTTGGGGAATTTAAACATGCCTCATAGGGACATTTGCTAAACCAGGGTCTAGCATTCCACTTAATTCAGGCTTAATTTTATGCCTTTAGTCCCAAAATTCAGGATATTACAATTACAACATCTCTATAAAATATTTTTATATAACATTATATTATATGTATGAGATTATAAGTTAGGCAAATCAATTTGAGAAAGAAATGATAAATATGAGAGATAAAATAAATGAAAGTCTTGCATTTAGGAACAACATTCATTCTCAAACTATGTCTTACATTTAGAATTAGAGGGGTACTTAGATTTGGGCAGCAAAATAGGAAATTGCAAGTTGTATAGATATTACTGGTATATATGGATTAGGTCTATATGCTTCTTTTTTAAAGCCCTAATACCCCTTATCAATTGCTTCAGTAAAGGTCTCAAGTAGTGGTAAGTGCATAAAACAATGTTTTTTGATTTGGATCGGACGGTCGAGCCAGTTCGACCATCGACCAAAGGTAAGAGCAGCTTGTTTTCTTACTTTGCACTGTCTCAATAGTTGAGCCGGGTTCCACCACCATGAGCCGGCTTTTAAGCCGGAAATCATTTGAAAGCAGAAGTTGGGACGAGTAAAAGAAAATTGGCCGGTTCTAGAGTTGGAGGAAAAAATCATATACATCTACATGCAAAAGGGCATAGACAACTAGAGCCGGGAAAACGGGCCGAGCCCGTCGGGCCGGCCCGTTTAGGCCCTGAATTTATAAGGGCCGGGCCTGAAAATTTTGCTTAAAAAGTGAATGCGGGCCTAAAAGGGCAGGCCTTTTAGGCCCTGATATACTTTTTATTTTTTAAAATTATTTATATGATAATAATATTATTGATCATTTATATTTTGTTAATGATGTTGAAAATATTTAGTTGTTATTATCTTTTTTAAAATTAAGTTTCATAAGAATATTTTGAATTAAGAATCATAAAAAATTTATAAAAGATATTTCTTATTTTATAAGAAAAATACGTTAGATATTTCTTATTTACTCTAAAGTTTTACATATGATGGTAATTTACAAATTTACTTGTATTTTATGTTTTTTATAGAGTTATTTGTCATTTTAGATTATTCTTTGTTGTAGATAAAGATTATGAATATATTCATGATTTGGGAGAAGAAATTCTTGATATTTTTACCCTCAAGTAGAGCCTACTGCTCAAACTGAAGCACAATCAAATTTTCTTGAAATTGATGATAGTGGTGAAGAAGATGAAAATGATAGTCGTTATACTCATGTTGCTTAGAGTATTTAACTTCTTGCCTTCTTATACTTTTGTGCGGATTGTGAATTATTTGTGGATACTATTTTTTACCTTTGAATATGAATTAGTAACAGTATTTATTTTATTGTATGAGGCGTGTAGACGGGTAGTTAAATTTTGTGTAAATAGCTTCAGGCCCTGCGGGCTGGCCCTGACCCTCATGCTCTCGGGCCGGGCTTTGAAAAATGAAAATTTTTCTTACCTCGGACCCTGTAGGGCCGGCCCTTTTAGGCCTTAGCCCGTCAAGGGCTAACCCTGTAGGGCCGGGCCGGCCCTGATTCCCAGCTCTATAGACAACCAAAGATAAAAGAAGAAAATCAAGAAAGAAGATAACCTACCAAGATCAACTCATCAACATCAAATCTAGATTTTTATCTACCGAAAACTTCAGTTTTAGATCTAGATTTGTATCCGCCAAAAACTTCTTTTCCCTTGTAGTTTTGATGCAATGAGGGAAAAGAAGGCTTAGATGATAGAGATGATGAACTCTCACTTTTCTACAGGACAGTGACAAATTGATAGACGGAGTGAAAGACAAGACGAGGAGATGGAATGATGAAGTTTTAAGAGAAGAAAATAAGTACTTTTATTTTGAAATTGACGGTGACAAGTCCAGACCCATCGAAAAGATGAGGAGCAGGGGAAATGGGAGAAGTAAGTGCTTGGGAGAATGTAATAATATAATATCACAGACTAAGTACCCAAGTGATTTATGCCACCAGATACAAATTTAAAAAATTTGCTTTGGACAGAATGATACGTGGATATTATGCTTAAGTAATAAAGAGATTTTAAACTGAGGGTGGATGCACATTTTTATATAATTATAAATGCATGCTTGATTATTATTTGTTATTTTTAATTTTTAAATTATAAAATATTTGTCCAAGATTATATTTTTTTAATTTTAAAAACTACTATTTATCTCATTGATTTGCATTTTTTTTTCTCTCTCGTCTTTATTAATTAATAGTGTATACTAGCATATCCATATGTATTATATATATTTATTTATTTTTTATATTTATAGTATTATTATATATGTATAATATTATTTTTATTTAAAGTTAAAGTATATATTTAATCCTTTATATCAGTTATCAATTTAGTTCTTTAAATTTATAAAATGTATTTTTAGTTTCTTAATATTAACACCGTTAACTCTCATTAACAAGAAATGATAACCTGACGAATTTAGTATTGTGTCAGCAATAAACTGCTAATAAAGCATATGTTAATGTTTTAATATAGTAATTTTATATTTTAAAATTAAAATAAAGAAAAAAAATCTAAAAATGCAATCTTCTCTTCTACCGGTCATCTCCCCCTCCAGATCTATTGATGCAATGCTCCATACTCACCTCACCCTTCCATTCCTTTTCTTTCACTTACAGCAATTTCTCTTTTCTTTTTCGTTCTTAGCTTCTCCCCAGTTAATTTATGTCTGCGCAAAGTCATGCGCATGAAATCTAAATCATGTTACCCAAAAGTAAGTATCATATATACATTTGTAAAAAGGAAAATTTTAAAAAAATACCATTTAAACTTCAAAATCTTAAATAGGTGATTTAACAATAAAATGTTTTGTTAATTGTATTACCATTCTTGTTAATTCTATTAATGACTTTGTCAACGGGATTTTAAAGTTTAAAAGATATTTTTTTTTGGAATTTTCCCTTTATAAAATTAGTCATTATTGTTGGGGATAAAATTTCTCACATCAGAATTTATAACTGATTTTATTACCGGTAAAGAAATTCTGAATCTTACACTTTTCGATTTTGAGAAGGATTAGATCGCGGGTCAAAGAAAATGAAATGTATTGTGATTAAAAATAGGATAGATTGGAGCAAGATTTTCGAATTTCTGTAGCAAAAAATCCTTAAAAACGTGGGTATGGAGCGTTGCACCGGTCTGGATAGGGAGAATTATAAGGAAGAAGAGAAAAGAGAAGATGCATTTTTAGGTTTTCTCTTTATTTTAATTTTAGAATATAAAAATTATCATATTAAAAAATTTAAATTTAAATATGTTTTGTCAGCATTTTATTGGTGAGTCAACATTAAGTTCACTAAATTAAGATTTTCCATCAGTTAATGGTGTTAATATTAAAAGATGAAAAATGTACTTTATAAATTTAAAGGACTAAATTAATACTTGATTTAAATTTAAATGGCCAAACACATATTTTAGCCTTTATTTAATTATTGTATTACCAGTTCGATCAAAAGGCTAAACAATTCTAACAGTCTAAATCATGACACATTTCGGTACGGTTTTTAAAATATTGGTATAAAATATATATGGAATAATATTTACAAAATTGATAAAATGCTGAGCAATCCCAGAATTTTGGACCATATGCAGATAAATCCACGGTGTTTAATTTTTAAGTTTTCGTTGACTAACCTAATGTTTTAAAGTTTAAATCTAACATTTTTAACGTTTTAATTCTAACATTAACTTGGGGTGTTTAATGTTAAAGATTAAAACATTAAAAAGGTTAAAATTAAAACGAAAAAGGTTTGGGTATTACCCCCATTGTATTACCAAAAAAAAAAAAAAAGTTTTGTATATTTAAAGTTTTAAACCAATAAATATTGATTTATGTGTACATCCTTGAAAAATCTACCAACCCTTATAAAGCTACTCTTTGCCCTTTTACTGGGACATACAAAATATATGATAAAAACATGAAGTAGAAAACTGTTGGAATTTTGACTTGTGTGTGGGTGTGTCAAATGGAACAAGTTCTCTATTGTTTGGGAGAGAGAGAACACAAGAGTATATATTACACCTTGTGAAATTGGGCTAGTAGATGGGCCAAGAGGAAGAGTGGGCTCGTGTGCACAACAACGGATCACTAGGAGGTAAACGTAGTTGAAATCCGGCAATTCCCCCTGCACGTGAATTAAATACGGACTGGGCACTTTTTATTAAATGTTTTTTTATGAAAAATCTAAAATTTATTTTGTAAAAATGGCTTCTCAAAAATACCCATTTTTAAGGCACTTGTTTTTTGAAACCTGAACATTTCGGTTACAGAGGTCATAAATCTCATTTTATTTCATTTGATTGGCCATCTATTAACATTCCATTACCTCCAACGTTCAGAAACCGCCTCATAAAATCGGATTTATGATGTCCAACGTTCAAAAACCGCCGAGTTAATTGGGTTTATGGCTATTCATTTTCTGCCCAACATTCAAATGCATGGGGAGCTTTTAAAAGGCACAGCCTGCGAGAGGTCCAGGCATCCCAACTCAGAGTTCTCGAGCACTCTTCCTCTCTGGTCCTTCTCTGTTATCTCTACCTTACAGTTGCTTTACTTTTTGCTATTCTGTACGTCCTGTGTCTGCAGGAAGAATCTGTTTTATTTTGGGGAGTGCCGCTTCTAGCTTGCCGGTAGTTGCAGAATAGCTCTAAATGTCAGCGTCCATAGATGTGACTCGGATTACAGATTTTACAGGAGTTACCCAACAAATACTACGAAAAAATGAGGAAGAAACAACAGTAAGTATCACATGTCTTTGAGAACACATAATAATGAGAAAATATCCCACCAAATCAGAGTAGTAGAAGCATGCATGTGGTTGGTAAAAGTTTGATAAACTGCTTCTGAGTGCAAGTGATTGTCGGCCTGAAAGATGAATTGAGGGCGCCAACAAAATGGTTCCTCCAACAAAGAATTGGTCAAGGGAGGGCAACTAAAAGATATACGATGCCATGAAAAAATTTAGTTCCTGAACTCTTTGTCCTTTAACAAATCAAGGGTATTGAATTGTTTCATTCACTCCTGAACAATTAAAAAACTACAAGTAAATTACCAAGATTTTGAGGAGAAACCCCCACCAAAAAATTACTACCACTGTAATAATGATAATTGATAACGTCCCATTTTTAATATATTTTAGATATAATTGGGGAGTTATCAAAATTAATTTAAATTGAATTTCTTAATATTTTTTAAGATATCAATTGAATATATTATTTAGGGGATTTCAAATTAAAATAGAAGTTTTTAAATTTAGGAAAGTTAAATAATAATTGAAAATTTTATCTTATCATTTTAATATTAGTATTATCTTTTCTTTTTATTTATTTATTTAATTTTTTCTTCTTTCTCAATGACCTGCAGCGCACCGTTTGGGCTAATGAAAAAAAAAAAAAATAAAGGGCTGGTGCAGCTGGACAAAAGGGATTGAAAACAAAAAAAAAGAGAAGAAGGGGCAACGGGAGTGGAGAGCTGGGAGGCGGCTGAGAAAAAGGAAAAAAAAAAAAAAAACAGAGAGCTACGGTTCTCGGAACATCCAGAAAAGAAGAGGAGGCGGCGACTGGGCAAAAATCGGAGGAAAGCAAAACAGAGGGAGCTCAGAAAGCAGAGCGTCCCCTTGAGCTCGCGAGAGAGCGGAGATCGGGAGGAAAGGAAGAAAGAGCCACAAGTTGATGATGGATGATCTTTTTGGAGCTGAGGCGGCTGCAATGTAGAGGGTCCTCTTCCGTTGGAGAGCAGCGGCATTGGGGTGAGACAGAGGCAGCGTCACTGCCAGTTCTCTGCAGCTCGCGAGAGAGAGGAAAAGACTGGAGCTTGAACCAGAAAATCAGAACCGAGGAGAACCAGAAGGGGAGCAGCTGGTTTTGAAAGGAAGTCTGGAAGCAGAGGGAAGTGGCGTTTTTGGCAGAACATTTCATCATCACCGAACCAGAGGGAGCTTCGTTGAGAGTGGGACTGAGGAGCGGCTGCACTGTGTGTGCTTCTGGAACTTTGAATCTTCATCAGCACTGTTCACAGTTCTATGACGCCGTTGAAGCCATGATTTTATCCTTTGTCTTCTGACAGTGGGCTAAACTAGAAGAAGCTCTTTCATTCTTCATTTTTCCATGTTCCAGTTTAATTCCCAGTATGGTCTTGACTCTGAATTTATTTGTTGCTGCAGTTGTAATTAAAGCATGTGGCTAATTGGTTTCGAATATAGAGCAGCTATTAATTAATTTGGGATTTGAGTATATATAAACCATTAACATTATTTTGGTTACTTAATTTTTTTATTATTTTGTCTACATTATGCTTGATCACTATTAAGTATCAATTGAAGAACTTAGATTAGCCTTAAAAGAAGAATCTTAATTAGATTATATGATCAAGTAATATGGGGTTAGAATTTATTTTAATTTGTCAATATGATAAGAATATATTTATTAAACCCATATAATCATATTAGAGTAAAATTAGATATTTATTGCCTCTTGATTAAATTAGTTAGGAATAATAATTTTAATTTGAGAGAAAGGTATGAATAATTGAAAAATACACATATCTACTTAAACTCTAGATAAAAAAATTAACATTAAGTACATTTATTTTGAATAAATACATACTTTGTTTTAGTATTTTTAAAACATTAAATTTAGTATTTTTGTTTTTGTTTAAATTGATTTTCTAATTAGTTTTTTTTTATTTACTCAACTTAAATGAAAATGAGAATTTTAATACCTAATTATCTATTATCTTAAATTTATGTGAGACAACCTTGATTTCTATTGTACTATTTTAACGACTCCTATACTTACAGTGGATATTTAAAATTTAGTAGCATCAAATTTTTTGTATTGTTGCAAGAGATTCAAGGTAATTGGTAATTATAATTAGAAATTCTTTAGTAATTTTAGCTTAAACAATTTTATTTTATTTTTATTAGTTCTTTATATTAATGTGATATTTTTTATATCTGATTTGTACTTTAGTATATACAGTAGATCCAAAACTACAAAGACACCACAGAAAACAAGGAGCAGCTAAGAACTTTTTGAAGCTAAACCTCAACTTAGCACAATGACAATGTCGTCTGCTGTCGTCTCCTCAAGGTAATCACAGCAGCTAAAAACTGAACTCAACCTCGGAAAAATGCTATGAATAATATCAGAGCACATCAGAAGGTTCGGAAATATCCATGCCATATGGTTCCCAGAGTGAGAAGACCTTTTAGGACTGCTAGCAGAATCCGCTGATGAAGTTGGCTTTCGACAGGTATCAGACCGACCATTTGGTTCACAGAGACTGTAACCCTTTTCAACTGTTTCAGCTTCAAGAGGCAGTTCGTTCAACTCCTACCAAGAGGAAATACAGACATCAGGCACCAGCCACATTTCATTACTCCAAATTTTGTTGTGTTGAAAGCTAGTGAACTTAAAATTATGCAAATAACAAAGACAGAATGGAAATACGATTAAGACAGCTCAATCAAGCAAACAAGCGGCACCATATATCATGATTATCAAAAGAACATCAAAGAAACGATCTCAATTAGAGGAGAACCTAGCTTGGCATATAAAAGAATGGAAATACAATTAGATTCTGTTTTTGGTTAAAAGTGATTAGACTATTGATTACCCACATTAAAAGCCTGTTGATAAATTTGGAGCATTTCTCGACTGTGCCTTCTTTTCCCGGCTACCTCATGAGGTTCTTGCAACATCTCTTCAAACAGACTCTCTCTGAATGGAAACATACAGAACACAGTCAGCAAGACACAGCTTCAGATAATCCTTGAAAAAAATATATGAATTAGAGGGCCATGAGATCACCTGTAAAGCGTTTGAATAAAAACATTGTGCATGTTTCGTTTGGTATTGTTTACCTGCATATGGCTCAACGTTGTCAAAACTTCCATATGGCATTATTTGTCTTATAGAAATACGATAAAACTTTCATATTACCTTATCATGGATCTTTTATTTTCATCTTAGACAATTTTTATTATGGCTAGAAGTGGATAGGTGGAAATTAAAAATATCATAAAGAATTAATGAAAGCCTTGAGAGATTAAAATGTTTTTCTCCTTTTTTATCCCAGGGGCGGTTATTTTTAGACAATTCACAAGAGTGTAAACCGTAGTTTATGCTCTGCCAAATATCTTGAACCCTTAAAGCTAAAGGAATAAACTGTTTATGGACTGAAAATATCTACTCTAATTGGTAAGACACAATTCCAGGCCTAAACACAAATGATAAGACAATTGCATACCTGATCAGCCACAAATCCATTAGCTTGCCTTCGAAAAATACCAGGAGACCTATCAGAGACTGATCCCCTATCAGTTTTCATGCCATCCTATATCAGATATTAACAAGGGTGGAGAGACAAGTTAAGGTGTGAGAGTAAATTATAATCCTCTATATAGACGTATATGGATGAAACTTTATGAGATATATAATCATGAATACCCTTTGCCTTGAAACTGAGGGAGGAATCCTAGAAGACTGCATCTGTCACATTGCAATCTTTAATGCCTTACTTCCACCTATAAAATTTGGGTGAGAAGTATTTATGTAGTCCATCTACAAATTTGTGTAATTTGAATTTAAATTAGTAAAAGGAAATTGAATATTTTGTATTTAGGGAACCATTTGTGGCCTAAATCACTTTGTTGGAGGGGTTTGTATAGCATAACCAAGCATGGTCATTGAAAATTTACTGCAGTTTGAATATTTACCATTGGTTGGCCACTATTGACGTGATTATGATAGTACATAGAGAAGGTGGAACCAATGAAGCATATATAAATATTCCCTCCTATCTTTAAAAGAATTAGGAATCCCACATACCTCCATTTTAATAATGTGTTCAATCATATTCTCTGAGGGTTCAAGACCTTCTCGCAGAAAGTTCCCTATGACTTCGATGCACTTTCTCAAGGAAACCGCTGCAGCTTATTCACCATACAGCAATGGTTGATCTGAAGAAACAATACATATATGCAAGTATTGTGATAGGATGGTGAAGTAAAGCACAGAAGAAATGGCAAGCCATAATCCCTACCTTTACTAATTCATCGTATATAAACCTAGCCCATTGAAGGCTTGGATCCAATAGCCGAGCTATTTGTCTTCTCACAAGAACTTCAAATGGCACCTAATTGCATGGAAACATATTTTTTTTTCTTAAAAAAAAATCCTCAATAAGGAACAGAAGCCATGTAATTGATACACGAATTGAGAATAAACTTGAGCACAAAAAGTTTTCTCAAAAAAGTTACTGAGGAAATAGCAAAGGGGGCAAAACAGAAATCTAACAACACCTACTTCAGGAACAAACAATGCTGATCTAGGTCCAGTTACGTTTTGTATGGCAGTTCGAATATCACCATCCGTAATCCTCACATGGATCAACTTCCTACAAGGTCCATTTAATTACATCAAGCTCAAAGAAACTAGCATTATGTTTTTTTATCTAATAGTAAAAGCTTTAATTCTGTTTTATCACATCCAATTTCCGTGCAATAACTAAGGGATTAGAGTGTTGACCTGTAACAGCCTCTCCCAAGTTTATTTAGTTCATGTGCTGACTTTTTCCATTGAATAAGAAATAGCCAATCTGGTATTTGTTCAAATTCAATGCAGTAAAAGATAGAGAAATTTTTCAAGAGTATCCTACGCTTCAAAATTGTGTCATAATTTAGAGTATAAATTAATTAAATCTGACAAGTAAAAAACATTTTTTTTTGTTAAAGGGTTATATAGCGATATAAAAGAAAAAGGGTTATATGATAAAATTAAGGGTTAAAGTGCAAATTTACCAATGAAGTTTTATCGAAGGAGCGCCTGGCATATTTATCTTTTGTTGGGTGCAAAAATACCCACGAACAATTAAAAAGGGTGCAAATTTACCAATGCCGTTAAATTTGACCTAACGCCGTTAGGGGTTTTCTTCTCTTATAATTTAACGCCGTTAGGTCAAATTTAACGGCATTGGTAAATTTGCACCCTTTTTAATTGTTCGTGGGTATTTTTGCACCCAACAAAAGATAAATGTGCCAGACGCTCCTTCGGTAAAACTTCATTGGTAAATTTGCACCTTAACCCTAAAATTAAACATATTCCTAAAGCTAAAAAAACAGAAAAATTCAATGGTTTCAGGCATGTCCCACATGAATTTTTGCATGTTATAAGAAAATAATTTATAGAAAAAGAAAGAATATGTCTTGAGCAAGAAGAATGGACATTTCGAGAACAGAGCACTATTATGTCAAACTTTCAACAGGCACAGCATAAAATTCCAAATAAGCATTTAATGCATTTGCCGTGTTGCAGCATCTGCAAGTATTCTGCCTTTTATTACAGTCAATGTTTACTCTTATTGACCCTTGGGGAATGCAACCCCAAGTGTGACATCCATACTTACTACAATTAAGAATGGCCACTGCACTAAAGCAAAAATATCCATACTACTAAAATGCGGACTTACCAAAAACTGTAAGATTATAACTTTCGGACGCGAGTGTTGACCTGCAACAGCCTCTCCCAGGTAGCTCATGTGCTGACTTTTTCCATTGAATAAGAAATAGCCAATCTGGTATTTGTTCAAATTCAATGCAGTAAAAGATAGATAAATTTTTCAAGAGTATCCTACACTTCAAAATTGTGTCATAATTTAGAGTATAAATTAATTAAATCTGATAAGTAAAAAAACACTTTAATTGTTAAAGGCTTATATAGCCCTATAAAAGAAAAAGGGTTATATAATAAAATTAAGCATATTCCTAAAGCTAAAAAACAGAAAAATTCAATGGTTTCAGGCATGTCCCACATGAATTTTTGCATGTTATATGTGACGGATTTTGAAGAAAAGAATTTATTATAAAAGAAACAATATGTCTTGAGCGAGAAGAATGGATATTTTGAGAACAAAGCAATGTTATGTCAAACATTCAACATGCACGGCATAAAATTCTAAAGAAGCATTTAGTGTCTTTGGTGTGTTAGTTACCTTTGGAAAATGCAAGCCAGTGTGTGACATCCATACTTAATACAATTAACAATGGCCATAGCACAAAATTAAAGCTATCCATACTACTAAAATGCGGATTTGCCAAAAGACTCAAGTGCCCATCATTCCACATGAAATGAAGAAAGCCATTCTTGAGATCAAAATAAGGCAAATACCATGGAATAAGAAAGGGAAAACTCCAACTGTTAACCTATTGAGCATGTCAAATCATCTGATGATGTCAGTAATATTTATTACAATCCCAAATAGATTAGGTCAACAGTGCTTAAATCACATGAATGAAATAGACAACTGCATTAGTTCATTTAACCATTTTCTTTTCTTTCTTCACTAAAAATTTCAATCAGATTGCTCCCATTTTATTTGTTGATAAAATGGCTAAAGAATTCAGATAAGTTAAAACATTCTTTAAACAAGAAAAGAAATAATACTCTTTGGTGTCTATTTTCCAATCTGCAAATTCAACAAACATGTGAACACAGATTCAGACATTAGCAAGTTGGCTAGGAGTGGGGAGTTGATGCTGGTTTTGATATGTAAAATTCCATAGCAGGGAAGCCACAAACTAGAGATTCGATTATTTCAGAAACGTTTTAATGCAAGATTAGATCTCTAAATTCAATGTCTATGTGAAACAAAGTAAAAAGAACTATAACTTCCAATACCCTGTACCCTGCTTTCAAATTTGGTGACCATCTATAGATTTAAAGCAGAAGATTTTCTTTACTGTCATGTTGTCAACACATACAAAGTAAACCATAATTAAGAAAGGATTAATTCAGTTATATATACACAGATTTTGGCATAGTGTAAACACAAATATAGTGAATTCATGCTCCTCCTGAAAGCTCAGTTGTAGGCATGTCTCATTTTTCCCTCTACCACAGAGGAGAATGTTGTTTCAACAGCAAAAAGTTTGAAATACTTTTACCAAACTTGTAAATTCAATTGTATGTGGAATACCAGTTAAAAACTATAAAGGAAGGCGAGTATTATTGGGAATATAGGATATCAGAGAGATAAAGGTTGTTAAGGAGCTAAGAATCCAGAAGGTAGGAATAGTTAGGTACCTTCATAGTATTTTGAAAGAATAGTCAGAAGAAGAGCACCCTGACCAGCCTTTTGTAGGAAAGAACAAAGAAAACTATAAAACAGAATAAGGTGAAATAGCCAGCAAAAGTAGACTCAGCGATTTCTTCATAGACTCAGTGAAACATCCAAATACTAATACATGCCTTGGACTCTGATTTCTTCGTAGTTCACAATCTACTTTGCAAAAGCAACCATTGCATTGCTTATATGTGCTCTCAACCCTGGAAGAACTTCCTTGATAAGTTGTGCAAGAATCTGCAAATAAATGAGCAGGTGACAAAGCTGAAACTAGAAAGTGCAAGTAACTCTTAGATATCAGAAATTGGCCATAATCTCTCCAAACTTTCTGAACCCAATCCTGATGACCCAAAGTATTTTGTCATCAAGTAATCAAACCAGATACAAAGGTATTCACTTGCACCCTAATTTGTATTTGCATTTCCCCTTTTTTCCCAAGAATGATAGAAATCACAGAAACTAAGTTCCAAAGCCTAGCCACTAAAGACTTGAAACAAGTAGGATTTTGAGATCAAGGAAACTCTCTGCAATTTTTCCCACTTGTTTTTGGTCAAAGGAAATTACTAAATAATACCAAAGGGGAAAAATTTCATCCATATGTAAAGTTGAAGATCCTAATAGAGCAAGAAAGGAAGGAAGTAAGAGAATTGTTTCTTCTGAATGAGTAAGCACATGCTATGATTGGTCACAACATGTGCTTACTACAATACAATTTGAGCTTTTGATGTCAAAGACTCTACCTTGTTTAATTTCTTTGCTAGCTGAGGAATACCACAACGATCTGCTAAGCTATTGTACACCTATAAATAATACTTATGTTAAAAAAAAAAATTAAGCATATGAATTGGCTTCACTTGAAAACAACTACGCAATGCTACTTTCTTTCAAGATGACTGCGGAAGAATTCCTCTTCAGCAACAAGAGCATCTCTTATACTCCTATTTATAAGAGTATCATAATTAAATGAAATAACATAAATCAGATTTCAGCATTTCAAGTTTTTTTTTTTGGCCAAACAAGCACTGTTTTGGCAAGATAGTTGACCTGCGTGATAATAAGATAATCACATGTATATATGTTTTCATGTGATATGTCCTTTCTTGTGTGTACTCAAACATATCAAATATAAAAGTTACTCAAACACCGTCTTTGTTATAGTATTATAACATTATTACCTCCTGACTACCGTTAACAACACCCACATAACCAAGTTGGAGAGGAATAACCTTTCCTAGCATCAGTACCTCTGTCCGTGACATTGATAGAACATAAGAATGAGATATTTTGAAGAAACCTTCTATGGAAGGAAATCTACATGATTTTTGTATATTTTATCAATTTCTGTATTAGTAGCTGCAAGTTGATGTTTTATTAATATTTTATCAAGCAATTGATTATTTCCCTAATAGGAAAGAAAAGGTAGAAGCAAGTGGGAAAGTTTTCTATTGTGCAAGTAGATACTTTTTGTTACTAGTGGATTGCAAATTGTCACCTTATTAGCAGGAGCTTTCATCCTTTGTTTGAAGATATAGCTTTGATGAACGGAATTATTTGAGTGATGTGTTCTCTTTACTCCCCCTTGGTTCTGCATCTCCCTCAAGTTCTACTCTGTTCTGTTGCCCCCTCAGCTTTGTCATTCCCCCTCTCTCTCTTTCTCTATTCTCTCTCATAAATCATCTCTGTTTTGCATAAAATCAGTTCATGTGTGAGTGTTTTACATCAGATATCCAACTACATTCCCCAGAATATGCTCCAAACTTTGTCAAAACATGACAAGAGTATAACAAAATTTGAAAAAACATTTGCAACATGGAATGTTGGAATAATTTGCTGCACGTTTGTGATTAAACCCATGGTTCTACTACCTGCAACAGAAAGAATAATCAGTAAGGATATATCATGGGGTTGTGAAATTAAATTAGTTTAGTTTTATCCATAAGGAAGCCAAAACCCACCATCAGGATCAGCAACTCTAGCCATCTGAAGAGCATCTGAATTAGCCAAATCCGAATTTGCTGGCGTCAAAGCCAGAATGACACAGGTAGGAACTTTGATACATGACATGATCATTGTTCTAATTCGAGCTTCAATATCAGAACGCTGGTCACCAACAGGAACCTTTGTTATGCCGGGGAGATCTACAAGTGTTATATCAAGAACATTAAGCAATTATGCAACTTTGTTCCCTCCTGCATCCCTCTCAGTTTCAGCCTCCAGTCAAATCCCAAATATACAATTTAAAAACAGAAAACATTAAGCCATTATGCAACTTAGCAGAATATTATCAAGGTAAAAAGGATTAAACCCATGTACTGTATACCTTAGACGAAAACCAATTCAATTTTGAAAAATCATCCAAAATGGTGATTAATTGACAAGACTTTAACAATATGAATGATGCAAATGGAAACCAATAAGGAAAATACCCGTTTCAGTTCATCAGATTACTTTTCTTTTAAATTCCATTTCTCGAACCATGAATAGAGTTTAATATGCCAACAGTATCATATCCTTAAATTAGTTTGCTACACTACTGTTGCAAGTTGAAACTTTAGAAGTTGTAAAATCATAATATTAACAATAACGACATACGAATTGCTATGGGTCTTCACTCTACATCTCCTTTCTCTTGTGATTCTTACTTATATAAGCTTTCATTTTTTTGCCAGCTAACATTGTTAGTTTCATTCTATTTTTTTTTTTAATAATGAGAGCTTGTTAGTTGATGCTCAAGATCCCCAATTCGGATTATGATATCTAATCTAATGATGACTATTGGTTTGAAGATTAAAAGATAGAAAATATGCAAGAGAAAGCAGAGCACATGGAAAAAACAATAAGGTAAAATACTGAATTTTTTTATTGTTGAGTTTCTTACTTCCCTAAACTTTAGTCATGTAAACTATAGGTTGAAATCAGATTTGTTGAATCAGGTTATGAGATTTTCTCAAATTTTTATTTTGGCTAATTTTTACTATATTCTGATTTTCAAAGTTATATTGTGATTTCTGTTTAAATTTTCATATTTGCTTATTTTTATCATATATATTCTTATTTTAATATTTATATTATCCTTTTAAAGTTAAAAGATATGTGATGGGAACTATTGAGTAAACTAATATGTGATCTATAGACAATTTACAACAAGGGCATGGAAGAATATTGTGGAATTTTTTTTATTAATTGATTCTTTTAGAATTAAAAATACTATAAGATAATGTTTTATTGTGAGAGTGTTTAAGTTATTAATTTATTTTAAATTGTATGTTGTTTATCTATAATGTATTAAATTCTGAATCCTATAAATATAATTTTTTTACTTAATATTATTATCCTATTATTATCAATTATTATATTGTGTCCTATATATTAAATATTAATAGTAAAAATAAATATGAACAAATAATAAAAATAACTATATATAAAGCCTATACATTACTATTATTAACAATGAACTGTTATATATAGTACCTGTATATATGATATTTCAGAATCATATTGTTTGATAATAACAGTCAGAAAATGCATTTTCTATACTAAAGAATAAGATATAGGGATTCTGGTTATTCAACCTTTATGTATTTATATTTTTGGATGGTTTGATGGTTTACAAACATTGAGCATGTGCTTTTTTGTTTTTTGTTTTTACTTTATTTTATCTTTTTAAAAAAACATTGATTTTACTTTTATCTGGGAGTACAAAAGGCTAAGTGTACGGAGGTAGCCACAAGGGTAAACTCTTATTCAAAAGTCTACAATGATGGCAAACCATGCCACTATAGTACTTACCAAGTAAGTGAATGACACCTAACAGAGAAATATTTAACAACATAAGTAACATGTGGTTTTCTTCTTTAAATGAAATTAGAAGATATATCTACCTCAGGGATGATGTACCATTTGCTATCAGTGCTTCGGTGAGGTCAGGAATCCGAATTTATGAGTCCGTAAAGCAAGCCATGAGGCCTGTTCACCCTATTCAAAGAAGAGAGCACTTCATCTACACGAACAAACACATCATCGTCTGTCTTCATGACATACTTCGCTGAAAAAACTTCTGTCCGTTGAAAAAGATTTGAAGTCAATAAGAGGCAGGAATGGCTCTTCAAGATAAAAAGACATTACAAGAAATATGCAGATAGCTAAAGTTTTCCAAGTGACGAGGCTGTAATAATCAACAAATGGCATCAACGGTATGTCTCCATAGGTCTCTTCTTCTATCCATAGTTCTTCATTTACCATTTGGTTTTTATGCTGCGTTTTAGAGGTCCAAAATTATCAAATGGTACATCAGCCCTGAGGTAGATATATCTTCTAATTTTATTTAAAGAAGGAAACCTCATGTTACTTGTGTTGTTAAATATTTCTAGTTCTTGATTATAGGCTCATGTTATCATCAGCTAAGTTCCTTCACTGCTCATCAGGAGTATAAATTTTTCCCACATTTTTTGTGGTGAAAGGAAATTACTAAACAATACCAAGGGGAAAAAAATTTCATCCATATGTAAAGTTGAAGATCCTAACAGAGCAAGAAAGAAAGGAAGTAAGAGAATAGTTTCTTCTGAATGAGTACGCACATGCTATGATTGGTCACAACATATGCTTACTACAATATAATTTGAGATTTTGATGTCAAAGACCCTACCTTGTTTAACTTCTTTGCTAGCTGAGGAATACCACAATGATCTGCTATGCTATTGTACACCTACAAATAGCACATATGTTAAAAAATTTAGACATATGAATTTGCTTCACTTGGAAACAACTAAGCAATGACACTTTCTTACAGGACGACCGTGGAAGAATTCCTCTTCAGCAACAACAGCATCTCTTATACTCCTACACACAAGAGTATCCTAATTAAATGAAATAACATAAATAAGATTTCAGCATTTCAAGTTGACAAGTACTGCTTTGGTTAGATAGTTGACCTGCGTCATAATAAGATAATCACAGGTATATATGTTTCCATATGATATGTGCTTTCTTGTGTGTACTCAAACATATGAAATATAAAATTTACTCAAACACCATCTTTGTTATAGTAGGATAACATTATTGCCCCCTTAGATAACGAAGAATTCTCCTAACAGCAGTCCAATGAGAATCCTTAGCCCACCGACACACTCAATTAACAGCAAATGCTAAATCTGGCGACTAAAGCTAAGATACTGCAAGCTTCCGACAATGCTACGATAAAAGCTAGGATCCTGAAAATCAGGACTTTTAGAGTCATCAGAAAGCTGAGTTGAGGCAGCTTTAGGTGTAGAAACAGGTCTAGCTCTAGACATATCTACTTGCTCAAGTAAATCAAGGATGTATATACGTTGAGAAAGAATTAAGCTTGAATTAACAAAATGAACTTCAACATCTAAAAAATAATGTAGTAATAACAAGTCCTTGACTTGAAAAGTTGAACTTAAAAGCATCAATTAATTCAGAAACAGCAGAGGTAGAGGAACCAATAATTAGAATGTCGTCAAAATAAACCAAGGCATAGATTGTGGATATTGTAGCAGCAAATTTCTTCTATAAATAACAAGCTACTCAATAAATATCTTCCTCCATTTCCACTATAAGTTCATGCCTATAAGTGTTGATATTTCACTGTCTTCCTTTTCCCTTCTAAACTTGTGAACAGGGGAATAGTTCCATGGTTCTGACAGAAAAAAATGGAGGGAATTGGACTCCTTCTTATTAGTATTTTCAACATCTTTTCTTTGCTTCATATCTCCATGGTTCATCGATGTTAATGCTTTATACTTCTCTTATGTTTTGATGGACTGGAAATTTAGGGATTTCACATTTTCATGTAGATTGTGGCATTGTTACTCTAAGTAATTGGTAAAATTTACGCAAATATATGTGAGTATATATAATGAGTGAAATAATGAAGGTTGGCTTAGGTACTTAGGTAGCCATAAGGACAAACTCTTGTTCAAAGGCAAACCGTGCCACTATAGTACTTATCAAGAAACTGAATGGCACCTAGCTATAACTTCACATGTGAGACTTTTTACATTCTCCTCATATTCGAAGCTTGTATATGAATTTCCTTCCTAAGAAAGTCTTGTGATATTAATGTCTTAATGATAAGAGTTTTAATAAATTTAGAACATTATTATTTATTTTATATAATCTTACTTGTGATTTATTTTACATAATGATTTAGATGTATGGAGCCATATCAAGAAAATTTGAAAATGTTACTTCGAAGTCTTCATGTTAATCCAATTGTCGAGTGAATTTTTGTGAAAATGAAATATTTATTATTCCATACATGATTATAAGAGTTTACATAGGGGAGCAATGAATTTATTATCATGAAGTTGTAAACCCTAATAGGGTATTTATAAATTGAATTGTCTTATTGACAGAAACTAAGTTCTGACATTGATTTTTTCATTTGTAAATTTCAAAGAGGTGGTTGTGAATATGATATTATATTGTTGTGAATCTCAAACGGGATCTTGTAAATGGATTGGTTTCATTTACAGGGGAAAAAAAACAATTAATCTTCTTGCAAATGAATAGTAAATTTAATGAAGATAGTTGCAAATATTTTATTATTCTATCTCTTGTAAATTTCATAAAATGTGATGGTAAATATGATATAGGTGTATTGGACCTGTAATTAATGGGCCATTTATGCAATGAGCTAAGGTAAGGGCATGTGGGAGTGCGTGGGCCTTCTATGTGAGATAGGGCTGTTATGGTATATATATATTTGGGGAGTGGGAATTCAGAGAGTTTAGGAAATTAGTGAATATTATATTTCAGTAATGGGTTCCACCTTATTGTAATTTCGAAATTAAAATATTTCTTGTAGATTAATTTGTGCAGTGTACCAAAACAAAAGAGAAAGAAAAAAAATCGAGCAAATGTTTTGTTGCAAATGAATAGTAAATTTCGAAAGGATATTGCGACTTTGCTATATCAGACAGCCCGTAATAGATTAGTTGTAAATAAAGCTGTTTAATTGAAAGAAAATGACTTGAGATTCTAATTTTTTTTCACTTCTAAATTTTAAAAAAGTAGCTGTAGATATGGAATGGTACAGGTTGTGAATCACAAAAAGGTCATTGTAAAGGGTTTTTTTCAAATTTTAATTTCATTAGGCCCCTTAAGATTTAAATGAAATTTCCCTCATTCAAGGGAATTTACTGAAATGAAGTCCTTTTCTAGGGACGATTGTGTCATGTCCTAATTTTTTCCCCTCATGAAATAGTTCACCTTGAAGTGGCACGTGTTAGTTAATTTTTGATGAAATAAATGCTACCATCCTTTTTTATAAGCTTTTTAAAGTCTTTTCCCCCTCATTTTTCTTGCAATTCACAGGATACTTGGTGCTCGTTTGGCAACCTTAAAAAAGTGTTTTATTAAGCATTTTTTCATAAGTTAAAACAAAATTCCTTTCATATATTTACCTTGAATGCTGTAAAAGCACTCTTAAAAAATTAAAACAAACAGGCAATTAGAAGGGTTGGAGAGAGCTTGAGGGACGTGACTCTTGGAGGGTCTCCTCTGTATTGCTAATATTAGGGTGCCACTTTTATTTAATTCTTACTACCTAATAGCTACTTTTCTAATTATCTAAAAAGAGGATGCATAAATTGTACATAAAGTTACTTTACGAAAAATAGTATAATTCAAAACTAAGATATTAAAAAAGAAAGGGAAAATATATCTACAGGTCCTTATAGTTTTTATCAGTTTTGAATTAGTTCTCTAAGTTTTTTCCCCCTTTTTATTGGGTCCTTTATGTTTCTTCTGATAGATCTGTTAGTTCCTGAAGTTAAAAATTGTTAAATAAAGCCTAACGGTGTTAGAAATGTCAGTTAGAAAGAAAGAAAATTACATTTTGGTCCTCCCTCGTCGATTTTCTGCCCAGTCTTCCACCCAATAGTATGACTTCCATGCACTCAAAAGAGTGACCACCCTTGAAAAGCAAACTGTTTGGATTTCATTCATGAAAGACGCATTGGTTCTAGGCAACGTTGTGGATGTTTCTAAAAATTATGACAATCGTTTTTAAATGGGAAAAAATAGTATGTAATAAAAAAAGAAAAAAATTATATTTTCACTCGAACCCATGCTTCAATAACAGAAAAACAGGGCTATTTTGAGGCACTCCTCACATCGTATTGTTTCACTTCCATATGGGTAGCAACGTAGCACACTAACCAGCTATTTGTGAAGTAATATGCGTGTGTTAAATAATAACAAGCAAAAAGCTTTTGGGGATAAGGTTTCTGTCACGTCCTAAAAATTAAAGAGTGATTGGCACGAAATACAAGAAAACTCATATTTCATAAGCCTTAAAATATAAATATGAATACTTGACTTACTAAATACACTAGCATTTATAATAGCATAATCAGTAATAATAATCCTGCATATACATATACCATTTCTAGATCATGTATAAACATATTCCTTATAAATAAAATAAAGTTTTTTTGTAGAAATTTCGATATAGTCCCATATGCAAGTTGAACTTCCAGAAATTTCTACAACAGCTTGTCAGTACAGTACAACATACGAAGCTCCACTCCACAACAACATATACATATACATAAATCTCAAAATATCAAAAGAAGTCAGGAATTCTACCTATAGAATACGTGGAGTGACTCTAATAAATCATATAAAAGTATAAATTAAACATTTATAGTGGTCTGTGCAATAGACGTAGCAGTCATAGACTTCTCAACCAAGGTGGGATTTAGGAGTCAACAGAAGAAGCAAGTGCACTTATATCATCTAAGTGCAAAATTACTTTTCTAGTAAATAATGTCCCCACAATAATAAAAAAATATACGATAATAATAAACTGGTTAAGTCATAACAGAATAAAGTAACTTCACATTTGAATAGGAAAGGATTAATTATTCATCATGGAAACAATAAAACAACTAAGAGTATAAGAAGGCAAATAAAGAATTAATCATTGCTATTTAATATAAAAATAGATTCAAAGAACTTTTTATTTTACAATCGATAGCATAATAAAAACAGTTTTAGTCTTAATCAGGATCTAGACAGAACGATAATAGGCGTGGACACATAGTCTACGAGGGTAAGTAACTAATCCGGCACGGCTAGAAGTCACAAAGAACTGGTGTGAGTGATACTCACAAAAAACCCTCTCTCTGTTCCATGTGTGTTGCCCGTCACACATGGCTAGCACCTCCTGATCACCCTGCTAGTTGGGTGTGCCATGACGTGTAACATCCCAAAAATTTAATACAAGGATTAATTTAAAGAAACTAGATAGTAAGCCAATTTAGGGAACCTACAAAATTTAAGGAAACTTAAATTAGACAAAGGGAAAAATTAGGATCTAGTGTGTGTAATTAATAGGATAAAAATATACCTATATGTATATATAAAAACTTATCAACACAGACAAACAATTAATCACTCATTCCTCTTTTCATTTGGCACACCTGGAGGATTCTTAAACGAACAACACACACACACACACTACATTCAAAATATGACAGCACATACACGTTGAACCAACAAACAACACACACACACTACATTCAAAATATGACAGCACATACACGTTGAACCAACAAACAACACACACACACTACATTCAAAATATGACAGCACATACACGTTGAACCAACAAGCAACACACACACACACTTGCCCATTGAATTAAAACACTTTCTTGTCTCTCCATGCACTTCACGTTGGACAGCACACACACATATTCAGCCCCACCATACATAAGACACTCTTTCATCCAAAACATTCAGAGAAGGAGGCTGAAGAAACAGAAAACAAAACAGAAAAACAGAGGAAGAGAGATACGTGAGTGTGAGAGAGCAAAACGAATGAAGAAGAGAAACAAGGAAGCTTCAAACTTCCCATACAGCATCATAAACATGTTTAGGTAAGTCTCATCTACTTTTACCTTGGATTTCCATAGGATTTAAGTAGTTTTGATGGGTTGTTTTGCTGCTGGAATCAAGAGAAGTCACCGAAAACGTTTCTGTTATCAATCAGTTTTAAAACCAGCAATTTTGTGTCCGTTTTGCATGAGATTTTCGATCCTTTTCTTCTGTAAATACGTCCCCAAATCCAAGGAACATGTTTAGGAGTATGTAGAGTCAAAATCTTTGGGATTGGAGTCTAAAATCATGGTTGCATGTGAGTTTTATCAACTCTGTTTTGGTCGCCGGAAAACAGAGTTTCTACCGGAAACTTGCAGAAGCTCAAACGGAGGCTACAGATGGATTTTTCTTCTAATTCTTTTTGTTATGGAAATTTTAGGATGTTTAGTATGAAATAGAATCAACAAAAGCTCAATTTGGAGTCAAAATGAATGAGTTATGGATTTTTGAAGTCAGACTATCAAAACTGACGTTTTTCAGAGTCAGTCAATTTCGTGTAGAATTATGACTAACAAAATCATATCCAATATTTATGAAACTTTACAGGGAAGTAGTAGACATCCCAAGCTTTAACATTAGTGGTCGAATGCATCATTTGGATATCTGTAGAGAGAGTTATGATTTTCGAAAACTGAGTTTAGAAACAGGTGCAATCCTGAAAGTCCAGATTTTGGCCGTCGGTTTCATTATGTTTGTGAGTAATGTAATATGTTCCAATGGACATGAAACTTTTCAGAATGAAATTTCATATTCTAAGCTTTAAGTTGATATATAGTTTGTGTTATTTGGATTAGTATGTTGAGAGATATGAATTTTTGAAATTAGTTGCTCTCAAACTGGGTTTCTGGAAAACAGATTGGTTTTGTCTAAAGTTTGGAAAATCAAACATTGACCAAAAATTATGAAACTTTCCAAATATAAAGTAGACATTCAGAGCTTTAATTTTATGGGCAGAACATAAGTTTTGGACAAGTACATTAGGAGATATAGATTTTCAGATCTTTAATTTTATGGAGAGTAATATGGAATATGGGTATTTCGGAAAATTTTGGGAGTAATATGGTAAAACTGGGTAGATTTTGATATTTTTCCATGAAAATATATTTCAAGAGCTTCATGTAAGCTTTGGACCCAGTCAATTTCGATTTTTCTAGAATTAGTTATGATGTTTCAAAGTTAACTGAAAAATCTGCCAATTTGCTGAAAAATAGTAAAATTGCATTATGCAAAATTATATAGTATATAAGCCACTGAAACTGAGATAATCAGCAGAATATGATTAAAGATAGTAGTAATACAAGTAATAACCAATTACTTGTTAATTTTAATTTATAGGAACTGGTAAAAGCACGAGCCGAAGAAAAAGTTTTGGATAAACAGTTGGACTGAAAAAGGACCCAGGTAGTAATTCTTTCATTCATACACTATGTGATTATTTATATGTTGTGTGTTCCATTTTCTGTAGCATGACAGTGCCTGTGGCACAACACGTGAATAAGCCAGGGTCTAAACATATCGTTTGACCATGGACACGAGTTTAGCCGGGGTTGCAAACTATCGTTTGGCCTTGGACAATATGCATACAACACGAGTTAGCATTTTACATATCATGGTGCATTGCATATTTATTTATCGCATTTTATATGATTGATTGTATATTACTACTGAGATTCATTCGAATCTCACCCTTTTTCAACATCTAAAAATATTTCAACAGAGGACAGCGGCTCTAAGGGTAAAACCGTAATTGCTAGCGGTTGAAGGTCCGGTCTTAGCCAGGAGTTACATCTGATTATTTTTAGTTGTGGAATTTATTTCTTTTGTACTCTGTACATATTTTTCAAGCTATATGAGGATTTTCTGTAATATCAGTAAGTACTTATTATCAGTATAGTTTCACTATTTCTGTATGCCATCTGAACTACGCATTTATTATATAGCGAATATCAGAATATTAAGGGGTTTGACATGATGCGCCAAGGGCTAACAAATGTTGCTGTTAGCTACTAGTATTCTGCTTTCAGTCCCTTGAAAACATTTTTCCCGCATGCATGAAAGTAAACAACCTTGTAACTCAAACCAATTTCTATGCAGCATGGATAAGTGTTTCCTTTTGGTAAAATCTCTCCCTTCCATGCATGTATAAAAGTTTAAAATTAAATAGAAGAAATTAGGTAAATAAATTCTCGATTGATTCCTGAAAGAAACACCTTTAACTTGTCTTTTCTTAAATGCTAACTCAAGAAAACATTAATGAGACTAAAATGCTTGAAAATAGTTAAGGTTGATTATGGTAATAACATTATATCTATATTAAGTGGGGTGTTATTTACTTACCCGATAATCCCAATAGTTACAAACTATCCGACTTAATAGTCTAGTCTTCAGCATGATTTATACTTATTCCCCTAATATGCAAATAACATAATTGTCACTTCAATTGTAACCTTACAAAAATCTATAATAATCTCATTTAATAAAGTTCTTCCATTTCCCCAAGGAAACTTTTCTCATCTTTTATTTTTTCAACATTCATAAGTTTCAGTATACATTGTTAAACAATAGTTCTAACAACCAATATATATATATATATATATATATATATATATATATATATATAGACACATTTATATAAAAGCATAGTATAACTCATTTCTAAAGCAACAAAGGAATTAAATAGATCATATCCATTCAATATTATCTTTCACATACTCATTGCCCAATTCGTTTTCTTTTATACAAGCATTTTCTCAAACACTTGGTCACTATCCCACAAACTAACATAAAAATAGGAAAACTTAGCTTCAAATTTTTCCAATCAAACACCCTTTTAGCTTCATCATGAAATTGCCAAAATTCCTAATTTCAACTCCAAACAATATTCGAATAAAAATAATAATAATAATCTCAAACAGAATTTAAAATCTTCTCCTTTTTTTTCCCTTTCAGCGAGAAAAATATGAAGTCAAAAAACCTGTTTATAATGAGCTTCCCAACTCAAATTATTAACCGAACAACTTTGCAAACATCCACAATAGGTTTCAAGGCTATCAAATCCCCTTATCAAGATTTAAATTATAATGGATATAAAACATAAATTCATTCCCTCTCCTTCCTTTTCCAATGACAAAAGACTTCAGAGTAAAAATACCTATTTCAACTAAGCTCTATAGAGTGCGAATTCCATCATATTATACCCCGCATTCTCCTTTTTGTTCCTACACGAGCAGCAGCTCACACCCACAACTCATGGCAATCTGAACAGAGGAAGAAGGAGAGACTTGGCCGAGGGAAATAGCAAATGGACAAGAAAGGAAGGCTACGAGAATGGAGCCAACGGTGACTTAGGGGAACAAGATCGAGTAAGAAGGTCTGTAATGGACAAAGATGCTGTGATCGAAGAACAAAGCCCAAGTACCGAGCCCAATGATAGTGGTCAGCTGAGAAGAAGTAAAAGGTCCAGAAGAAAGACCTGAAACTCAGGGAAATACAAGAGAACGATAGTATATAATGAGATCAGCTGGAAAGGAGAGGGTGTGAAATGTATTTGGGAATATCTCTCTCTTCGGGACTCTCTCTCTCTCTGTATTTTCTGTTATTCTATCTGCTCTGTGTTTAATTTCGTTGTAATTGGATTTTGTATTGACAGATTGATCAATCCAATTTGTTGAGTTTATCTCTCTATATTTGAGTTCATTTAATTTCTTATTAGAGCCATTACATTTGGTGCTTTCATTTTCTTTTCTTGGTTCAGCAAAGGCAGAGAATACCCGTATGAAGGATATGCAAGCCGACATCAAGAAGGTGACTGAATTTATGGACTATGCGAAGGGCCATTTCTCTCAACTTGATGACATAGGAGTCGCGATTCAATTTCTGGTGAAATCCGTCGACTCTTTACATCTTCGACTGGAGCATTCTTTGCACAGTTCAAAGGAGGGCTCTCTTTCCTCAGCAACTCCGGTGGCAACCCCTGTTCCACATGGTTTTTCTTCAAAACCTATTAAGCTTGACTTTCCCCGATTTGACGGTTCTAATGCTCTTAATTGGATTTTTAAGGCCAAGCAATATTTCCGTTATTATGATATCCAGGATTCTCAGAAGCTTGTCATTGCTTCGGTTCATTTGGACGGTGATGTTCTTTTGCCCTAGTTCCAAATGCTTGAACGTGCCGCCAGGATTCCCAAGTGGTTTACATTGGCCAAGGCCATTGAGCTTCAGTATGGTCCTTCTCAGTTTGACTGTGCCAGATCCCACTTTTTAAACTCACTCACTCAGGACTCTCTCAATGAGGTGTGACATTCTCAATGCATAGTGTTAGTGAATGAGGTGTGACGTTCTCAATGTATCGTGTCAGTGAATCTCCTAAAAGCACCCTTGGCATAAACATATTTGTTGTTTGTTTTTGTTTATTTACAATAATAATTTAGATTTTTTTTCATCTTTACCTGTCTTCTAATTACTTTTTTAGAATCAATCATGATAAGTAAAATATTTGCATATTCATTTTCCCTTATATGATGATTTTGTGAACTATATTTGAGCTGAATGTAATCAATTTGGGTGTAATAAATAAATAAATAATGATTTTCTTACAGCCATGGATAGTACCGGATTAAAAAGAATTAAAGAAGGCATTTAAGGGAAAGTACTATTCACGAGGGACTATTCACTGGGCACTGTTCACGTGTACTGTGCACTGTAGCAGTTTTACTGTAGTGGACCATTGCGGTTTACTGTAGCGGACGGTGTGTGGAAGTGGGGCGGTTCAGTGCGGTACTGTAGCGGACGGTGTGGTCGGTTCACTGTAGCAGTGTGGTTACTGTAGCAAAATCACTGTAGCAGTCCGAAAATGAAGCCTATAAATAGAGCTTCTTGGCACCCTAAAATGAAGAGGAAGGAAGAGAGAGAGAGAGAGTTTCTATTTTAGAGAGAGAGTTGTTATTTTTAGAATTTATTTCTTGCATTTTTTTACTTCTTGCATGCCTCCTACATGGATGGTTTTACCTCCTATATGGAAGGCCTAGGTAGTCCTCCTTTATGGATGGTATAGGTTGCCACCTACATGGATGGTTTTACCTCCTATATGGTAGGCTAGATTTTCCATTTTCATGCATCTTGTAGTAGTATTTTTATGTTTTGTAATTAATTTTTATGCAATATTTATGATGTTTGGAATATATTTTGGTTTTGTTTTTAATTTTATCATGAGCTAAATTTTCCTTTTTCTAGGGTGATGACGTAGCTTACTAATGACGGATTGAATCTTAACTTATTAAATCTAGTTTTAATTTTTCTTTCATGATTGAGTTTTAATTATTGCTCTTAATGCTTACAATTGATTGACCACCTTTTGGATGATTTTAATATGCATGTTGAGACCGGAAGGAGATACATGTGTGTGGATCCTATAATGAAAACCATAATTTGCATATGAAATAGGAATATATTCATATGGGTTATGTAGTCTTAATTGAGTTCCATAAATCTTAATGCATGATTGATTGCTTAAATTCATATAGGAATATATTGGGTTAACAATTAATTATAGAATTACTTGACCTTGGAAGAGGCTAGTAATTAAAATAGGAAAACTCGACTATCAATCATGTGGAATAAATTGGACTAGAATAGATAAGTGATTCAATCCGGAATTTATTAAGTGAAATCTAATCCCTAGGGCTTTTTCTCATATTTGTCTTTATATCACTTGTATTCATATTTCATCATTTCTATCTTGCAATCTCAATCACAACTAATCAACCGACTAAATAGAATTAAAATTACCAATTTTGGTACTTAGTGATCAATCCTCGTGGGAACGATACTCTACTCACTTCTATATTACTTGATTACGACAGTGTACACTTGCACTTCTAAATACATCATCCTACACTCGTAACAAATCACAATCAAATAACAAACAAATAAATAAACTACAAACAAAGGAGAATATAAATTAAATTTAACTGAAATAATTAAAACTAAAATAAGGTATGCAACTACCTTTAATTTTCCTTTTCAATTATAGAGGGGCATTATGGTCTTTTAAAAATATTCAGAAAAATCCTTATTAGAAAATTGTTAAAAGTATAGGTCTGGATTTAATTTTTTGGTATTTCCTTTTCCCTTGATTTCTGACACATATCTAAATATTTTTTTTTGTTTATTGTACATTTGTTAATTCCCACGTTTTAATTTTTTAAGAAAATATTAAGTATAATTTTAATTTCAATTAAACAATATAGAATTGTTACAAATTATACTTATAATAAATAAGAAAAAACAAATCCAAACTTGTCTATATTTTACTATTATTATTATAATTATTTTAATATTATGGGGATAGAAAAAACATAAAATTAAAGTTATTAAGGGATAGATAATGTCTTTGAAAAAAAAGTATTGGCATAACACATGGTGGCCATTCTGTATGGTTTAAGGTTTTGATGTCATCGAATAGTATATAAGAATTTCACTTATCTATGTTACAAATATATCATGAGGTTCCATTGGTTCTTGATCTTCACTTTCTTTGTTATTTCACATAAATGAAATGAAAAAACCATAATTTAATTTTAGAGAAAAATATTTAAAAAGAAAAGGGAGTTACCACCCAGATATGATTGTTTCAAAGATGTGCAGTTGCTTATTGATTTTGGAATGCTTCCCTCTAATTGATTATCAGTAACACCAAAGCCTTCAAGTAGAGGTGGTAATATGGTCCAACCCACTGGGTTTGGGTTAACCCGCCGTGGGTTGGGACCATATGGGTTGGGCCCAAAAGAACCGCATTAATATGGTTTGGCATTTAGCCAACCCAACCCATAACCACTGGGTTGGTGGGTTAGCCCGCCCAACCCATATTATTTTTTTTTTAAATTTTTTTAACACAATATACTAAAAATTATTTTTTCTACAAACATAAACCATAAATAAATTAAAAATTCATTAAAAATTAAACATTAATCACAAGTCCACACATAACAAAAAAAATATAAATCCAAAAGCTATCAATATTTTAGCATACTAAATTAAAAAAACATAATCAAAGGGAGGAGGAGTATACTAAATTACAAATACCACGTCTTAACTTTCAAAGACTCAAACTAGGCAACTGGCAGCAAGTCACGACCCCAAAAAGCATCAATGGAATGGACAATAATGAATGACCTAAAAGGCTACGCAAATTGGATTGAGTCTTGTTTGCCTTTGGCCCTTCACCCAATCTCCCTTGTCCAATAGACACTAGACAATATTAAAAAAAAATGGGCCAACCCACCAACCCGGTGGTCCAACCCGTCATGGGTTGGGACCATATGGGTTGGGCCCAAAAGAACCGCTCCCAAATGGTCCCAATTTTTCAGAACCCAAACCACTCATATTTGCGGGTTGGGCGGGCTCGGCCCATGGTCCCAACCCATATTACCACCTCTACCTTCAAGTAAAGGGAGTTGATGGCAGATTTCTTCTGGCAAATTACCCTTTAAATGATTCATGCCAACGTTAACATAGCTCAAAGAGGGCATCTTCCAAAGGAAGGAATTCCACCTATGGAAAAAAATACAGAATATTTGTTTGTTGGTATAGTAAGTCTAGGAATTTCCTTAATTCACACAAAACTGTATAAGTAGTACATGGAATTTTGTTAATAAGAGGCTCAAAATTAATAGACTATTATTTAACTTTTGTTGGAAATTAATTTAAAAAGGACTCTTCCAATATAATATCAATTACCAATTGCACATTAAAACTCTTTTAAAAAAGATATGCTAAAGAGAGATTATGGAATTAAATTTTACCTATATAAAAATAACAACCAAGTTAATATATATTTTGCATTAAAGCTATTTATTATTCACAAGGGTCTAACTTTGAAATCTGGCTACAAATAGGTGATATCATTTGCATATAATTTACATATATACACTATATAAAAAAAACTTGAATATTTGTTTTATGCTGATTAATCCATGCATAAATATTAAAAAGGGAGAAATCAAATATATTCTAACCATCAAATTGCCTAAATTTTAATAGTTATATAGCTAATGAGATAAGTGTTTTATGTAGTAATTGTTGAATAATTATTTAATAGGATTTTATAAATTTGTGAAATAAGAAAGAAATGATTAAAAATATTGAAAAAAGAAAATTAATCAGGGAAAGGAAGAGAAAAAATATAGAGTTGAAGATAATAATGATTTATTCCAAGATCAATCTCTTGCAGCACTGAATTGTTAAATAATGAAGATGGCATAGAACATTTTCAGTTGTGAAAGATTGCCAATCTCATTCGGGTGGGCCAATTGTCATAGATTAAGTCGATTACCAATTCCACATGCATTAAAATTCATTTTTAAAGAAGAAATGCTGAATTGAGATTATGGAACTAATTTTGAACAATCAAATTATTTATAATTTGCATTAAATTAATTAAATATTTACAAGGCTCTAACTTCAAAAACAATATGATGAATTCATCATTGGCCGAAAAACTAAATTTTTAGTTTTTATAATAACAAAAAAGACTTGTATGGAGGTGTAGCAGCGTAGCTTTTCCTAACGTAGAAGTTTAAAGCATTTTCAGTTAAAAAATTTGCAAGAAATATCAAATAAGCATAAATAATAAATGAATATTTGTAAAGGAGTTGTGTTGTAGATAGAATACAGGGAAAAAAGAAAAATAAGAGGCTAGAAAGAACTAGCAAAATTATATATAAAGTGTAGCACACAAAAACTGCCACACCAGACAGTGACAAAGTTACTCAAAACACACATTTGTCGGGAGGCTACTAGATGAATTATTTATTCCAACATCAATTTATTGTAGACTGAACTGTTAAATAACAAAAAAGGTATATGAACAAGTTGATTATTTTCAAGATACAATATTCTTAGTTGTAAATGATTGCCAATCTCATTTGAAATATCTCCTTCAAAGTTGTTGGGTTAATTATTTTTAATTGTAGAAAAATGGGATTAAAACTGAAAATAGCAATTTGGGGCTCAAAGTTGCAAAATGTCAATTTGGTCCCACGAATGTTAAAAATGTCATTTTAGTCCACAAGCACAGCACAGCGTTTTTGCGGCAACACACTTAGGTCAGATTTTAGTCAGTTACAGAGCTTCATTTAGAGAAAACCAGAGGAGAACACCGCGAATAGAGACGTGAGACAAAGAGACCTTTGGACCTTACCTTCCATCAAGCTTCCACCGTCTCCGGCAACCTTCCACCAAGCTTACATTCTACCTAGCTTCCACCGTCGTTTTCGTCCCCCAACACCACCAGAAATGGAGCAGCTGCAAGACTGAGCAGAGGAGGTGCCGCAACCAGACTTGACACACTTCATCTTCCTCCACCATCGTTCTCCACTTCGTCATTGACAAATTTTATTATATATTTTTATATTTTATTTAGAGATTTTATGATAATAATTTAGTTTAAAATGTCTTTTCTATACTTAATTAAAATTAAGAATAAATATATTAAATTAGAACTAAAAAAAAGATAAAATTGTCAAAATAATTACAATACTCTTAATCATTGATTTTCCTGAAAATATTTGATGTTGGTTTTATTGTTTTATTCATAGGTATTTGAAAAATTGGGATTAAAACTGAAAATGGCAGTTTGAGATTCAAATTTCAGAAATAACAGTTTAGTCCCACGAATTTAAAAAATAACAGAATGGTCCACAAAACTGCTGCGTTTTTTACGGTAGCTCTTTAGGTCTGATTAATGCACAGAGGCAGAACAGAAACGAAAGCAGACACAGCGCCGCGAGAGATCAGAACCTTCAGATTTCTTCCTCTCATCACCTTCTTCCTCTCTCGCGGGCGGCACCACTCCTTCCTCCATTGTCGCGGGCAAGTTTCCACCGTCCATTTCACCGAGAGTGAGCAGCTGGGAGAACGCAGAAACAGAGTGGCTGGAGGCGGACAGAACAGGCGGTAGAAAAACAGAACCACCCCATCTTCATTCATCACCGTCATTATCACCATTCCACCATCGTCACCTTCCTTCATTCCAGATTCAGAGACAGAGTGCTGCAAGAACCCAGACCAAGCTGACCTTCCACCATTGTTGATTCCCTTCGCCAGTTCTCATTCTGGTGTTCTGAGTTCTTGTTCAGCCATAAATTCTTATCCTATTGCCGTGACTTGCTTCTGAATGTGATTATATTTCTTGAAACTATTCTCATATGTGGCTAGGCAATTTTGTACTCTTGGAGATGATTTGAGTTCACATGTGTTTTATGTTAGATATTTTAATATATTATGATTATTATTAGTTTTTATTAATTAGGTAATTAATTAAAATATTCTGAGTGTGGCCCGTAAGTCAGATTTAGGCCCAATTCTAGATTAGGGTTATTGGCTATTAATGTGATTTTTATGATGGTGGAAAACACACTTGAGTTTACGGCCAAATGAGACGAGTGTAAGGAAAACCTAATTTGCTCATCTGAGGTTCCCTGACTGGCGACGGCTCTTAACCCAGTTGCCATTGCTGTGCCCTACAGCCAGTCAGAAAGAGACCTGACAATCTATCTTTTGTCTTCATCTTGTGTTTTGCAGGTCTCCTTCATCAGGATTCACAAGTTTTAAATCTAATCAGAGATTAGCTATGGCGAGAGGTAATTCATGTAAGTCTTCCGCTGATTAGTATAGGAAAATTCATGTACTCTATTTATGATTTATTAGAGAATTCATGAGTTTTGTCCTACACGTGGCATCAGAGCCAGGTTCTCTAATCCTCTGCCTTCTACTCTTTGATCAGAGATGATCTAAGCATGGAATTAAATTAAATTTACCTAGTTTTATATAGTTCCATAGCTTGGATTGGAGATTGGATTTCTTTATTAGATGAATTATATTGTTGCTGAAAGTTAATTCATCTGAGTTTTTAATTTATTATGAATAAATTTTTTATTATATTAAATTAAATTACCTAATTTTGGTTTCGGATCATCGGGGTAAGAGGATTTTATTTTCTTTTCCAAGGATTAATCACCGACCTCAATTGTTATGGGATCCGATTTTTTGCTTAATCTTCCACAACTACTGAAATGAAATTTAAAAGCGATTTTTATCGATTTAAGTCTCTCATTTCAATTCTGGATATTTCTTTGAAATGACGTGGTTATTATCTTCCGAAAACATGCCTTCAATATGGGTTTTCATTGTGAATTCACATTTTCTTGAAAATATTCAATGAATACCTTCGCCTGCCTTCATCGAAAATTTTCAAAGGGTCTAAAATCACATCTCTGTTTTATCTGGATTCATGCCTTGTGTTTGGAACCTCCGAATTTCTGACTGAATTAGCTTTGTTTTAATTCTATTTTGGATTTCAATTTTGTTATGATTTATTGTGTTTTGGATCGTTTTTCCATTATTTTCTCTAAGAGACGCTAAGCAAGATGCCTGGGGACGAGCTCTGGATCGCCAGAAGCATTATGTAAAGTTTCCAGGCATGGCGAGCTTATAGTCGAACGCATAAGGATCCGGGTCGGGTAGGGATCCGGTTCTAGGTAGGAGATGAAGCAGAACTACGCCGTTTCTGTGTAACATCCCAAAAATTTAATGCAAGGATTAAATTATGGAAATTAGATAGTAAGCCAATTTATGGAACCTACAAAATTTAAGGAAACTTAAATTTGACAAAGGGAAAAATTATGACCCAGTGTGTGTAATTAATAGGATAAAAATATACCTATACATATATATAAACTTGTTGACACACACTAAATACTAAACACTCATCCTTCTTTTCGTTTGGCACACATGGAGATTTCATGGATGCACACGTATATTTCACTAAACAACATTCACCTACATATGAGACAAATATACATAAGCAGGTGGCATTTCTTCTTTGGATCTTTGGATGCATGCAACGTGTTCCACATATACATTATCAAACTGCCTACTCCTTCTCTTCCCATTTGACCAAGCTTACAGCACACACGTACAGCACATAAATCACTCTCTCTTCCCTCTCTATTCAACATTCATGCAGCAACTGAAACATAAGAGAAGAAAAACAGAAACAAACAGAAACAGCAGCACAGAAACACAGAAAACAAAGAGAGAAACGAAGGAAGAACAAGCTCCAAATCTCACACACAACATCATAAACGTGTTTAGGTAAGTTTCTTCTACTTTAACCTTGGATTTCCATTGGATTTGTGGTTGTTTTCTGGGTTGCATGTGAGTTTTATCAACTCTGTTTTGGTCGCCGGAAAACAGAGGTTTTATCGGAAACTTTCAGAAGCTCAACCGGAGGCTACAGATGGAGTTTTCATCTGGTTCTTTTTGATATGGAAATTTTAGGATGTGTAGTATGAAATAGAATCAAGAAGAGCTCAATTTGGCGTCAAAACGAACAAGTTATCAATTTTTTAAGTTAGACTGTCCAAAACTGATGTTCATCAGCGTCAGTCCGTTTCGTGTAGATTTTGGACCAACCAAATCACATCCATTATTTACGAAACTTTAGAGGGAGATAGTAGACATAACAAGCTTTAAACTGAGTGGTAGAATGCATAATTTGGATATCTGTAGAGAGAGTTATGATTTTTTAAAGATGGGTTTAGAAACAGGTGCAATCCTGAACGTCCAGATTCTAGTAGTTGATTTCGTGGTATTTTTGACTTATGTAATATTTTCCAATGGCCATGAAAATTTCCAGAAGTTAAGTACATAGTCTTAGCTTTAATTTGGTATATAGTTTGTGTTAATTGAATTAGTATACTAAGAGATATGAATTTTTGAAGTCAGTTGCTCTCAAACTGTGTTTCTGGAAAACAGTTTGTTTGTATCGAACGTTTGGAACATCAAACCTTGCCAAACAATTATGCAACTTTTCAGATTTAAAGTATACATCCATAGCTTTAATTTGACGGATAGAACATAATTTTTGGACAAGTATATTAGGAGATATAGATTTTCAAAGTCATACTATGTTTCTGGAGACTATTCTGGAATAGGGGTATTTCGGTAAATTCTGGGAGTAATATGGTAAATCTGGGTAGATTTTGATATTTTTCCATGAAACTATATTTCAATAGCTTAATGTAGGCTTTGGACCCAGTCAATTTCGATTTGTCTAGAATTAGTTATGATTTTTCAAAGTTAACTGAAAAATCTGCCAATTTGCTGAAGAATAGTAAAATTGCACTATGCAAAATTATATAGTGTATAAGCCACTGAAACTGAGATAACCAGCAGAATATGATTAAAGATAATAGTAATACAAGTAATAACCAATTACTTGTTAATTTTAATATATAGGAACTGGTAAAAGCCCGAGCCGAAGAAAAAGTTTTGGATAAACAGTTGGACTGGAAAAGGACCCAGGTAGTAATTCTTTCTCTCATGCAATATGTGATTATTTATATGATGTGTATTCCATTTTCTGTAACATGACAGTGCCTGTGGCACAACACGCGAATAAGCCAGGGTCTAAACATATCGTTTGACCATGGACATGAGTTTAGCCGGGGTTGCAAACAGTCGTTTGGCCTTGGACAGTATGCATACAACACGAGTTAGCATTTTGCATATCATGGTGCATTGCATATTTATTTATCGCATTTTATATGATTGATTGTACATTACTACTGAGATTCATTCGAATCTCACCCTTTTTCAACATCTAAAAATATTCCAGCAAAGGACAGCGGCTCTAAGGGCAAAACCGTAATTACTGGCAGAGGAAGGTCCAGTCATAGTCGGGAGTTACATTTGATTATCTTTAGTTGTGGAATTTATTTCTTTTGTACTCTGTATGTATTTTTCAACCTAGATGAGAATTTTCTGTATTATCAGTAAGTACTTATTATCAGTATAGTTTGACTATTTCTGTTTGCCATCTGAACGACACATTTATTATATAGCGAATATCAGAATATTAAGGGGTTTGACAATTTTGGTATCAAAGCAGTGGTTCTGGCCACAGTGTGCGCAGTTCGGGCAACAGAATAATATACTGATATGCTTTATTATACAATGACATGAACAGTGAAGTGAATTACTTCGGCTGGTTCACAGTCAAGCCTTAGAGAAACAGTAAATACCTAGAGGGTAGTATAAGGATGACCTGGATCCGTTGGGTAAGGCCAGAGTGTGGGCCTTAACCTAGACTAGAATCACCAATAGGCTGACTAGTGTCAGACAGATAAACTACAGAAAACTTGGTGGATCTCAGAGAGCAAATCACATTGTATGAGTCCGAGTGCATGTATCGGCACTAATATGCAATCCCTACACAATACTTTGATGCCCGAAGGCAGTAAACATGGCTTTTAAGATAAGGGCAGTCACGGGGTACCGGTGGTCGGAAGCATTTCGAGCTGGTATTTGTATTTTTGCACGAGTACACAAAAGTTAAGCGTGCTCAACCCAAGAAAATATCGAGATGGGTAACCCCCTGGGAAGTTACATGAACATGTTATGTAACGTAAAAGAGCAAGAACATGTTATACAGTAGCTCAGAGGCTGTATATTTTTACACGTTTTCCCTATCTATTGTAAACCTCTGTTATATGTTATTACAGGAGTACCTGTCTACCCAATATGTTGTGAAATGACCGATATACCCTTATGTTATGACGAAATAGAATATTAGAGTGGCACAATAGAAGCATAGTGAACCTATTCACAATTCTTGAAAGTTGCAAGAGAGGTTGTCAGTTGCACCAGTGATTATCATCCCACATTACAATATGACCTGTAAGGTCGACAGTGACACAATACATGTGGTATACTGTATGACTATATGGTCCCAATAATGCAGCAATGAGGCAGCCTTATCAGAGCATGTTATTCAACCCCATGATCAGTATGCACCCCTGACATGGCCAGATGAGAGTTCTGGTTGCACTGGTGAAAAGCACAAGTAACCCTATGGTCGGGAGGCGGTGCGTAAAACATGCGGCTGAGGCGGTGTGGCCAACAATGTTACATCCTGAGTGATGTACAGTGATATTACCCATGTAAACCTATGTGGTTTGCAGGAACATGACCAGTATGGTATACAGTGACACCACTTATGTAGCTTATAGTCACACAATCTGTATGAGTTTTGATGACCCATCTAAATAGAGATAGGGATGAGCCCTAGAGCAGTAGGGCATAATGGTGGTAAGTACCTCTCAAACAGTATGATGTTAACAATTCTAGAATCAACTACCCCACTCATGTTGTAAAGCTAGCAACAATTAATTTTATTTGAGAGTATGAGACAATTACAGATAGGTTGATACCTGCTCTAGAACATTTATATGACAAGTAAAGATACCACGATGTGACAAATAGGGATAAAGCAATCATTTTGGTTCGGAACAAAATCATTGCCTTGATCCTGAATAATGCACACCGTACGGGAAGTAACGGTCAAATAGTCCTTTGACCCTGAACCCCGAGCAGATAGACATATTTATAGACAGAGCTGTTATAAACAGATAGAGGTGTAGACAGACATCGAAATATTAAGCCCAGCGTACACAATTGTATTGGGTAGTAATATCAAAATATTTAGAGTTGTGAAAACAGAACAGCATAAGCCGTAAGGCTAAATATATCAGGCAGAGTCCCAATAAGGTAATGAGACTTAGAATCATTAGCGGACTATATGTCTTGAGATAATAAAACTTGTTGAACTTGTATTCCTCAGTTTAGCAAATTGTTAAGAAATCAGAGTATGCAAAACAGAAAACAAAGGCAATAAGACCCAAGGTACATGTTTGCATGGGGCAGTATCCCTGGGCAGTAAGATCCAACAAGCACTTTTTGCTATATAGAACAGTGACGAACATGTTGAAGAGTAAGCAACTCCATGCCAAGTTGAGCAAATGTAGGTTGTGGTTATCAGAAGTTAAATTTTTGAGCTATATGATCTTACAGCAAGGTGTCTCAGTAGATTCAAACAAGGTAGAAGCAGTACCGAACTGGAAGAGGCCAGAAACAGTATTTGAGATACACAATTTTTCTGGATCTTACAGGTTATTATAGGTGATTCATACAGAATTTCTCTAGAATAGCTTTGCCATTGACAAAGTTAACACGAAAAACTCAACCTTTTGTGTGGGACAACAGTTGTGAGAAGAGCTTCACAGAGCTGAAACAGAAATTAACAACAGTACCAGTGTTAACAATCCCAGATCCACAGTTGACCTTTGTTGTCTACACAGATGCCTGTGGGCATGGATTGGGATGTGTTCTGATGCAACATGGCCGAGTAGTGGCATATGCATCTCGTCAGCTGAAGCCTCACAAACAAAAATATCCTACACATGATCTTGAGTTAGCAGCAATTGTATTTGCACTAAAAATCTGGAGACAGTATCTCTATGGGATGACTGTAGAGTTGTACTGTGACCACAAGAGCTTAAAGTATTTATACGATAAGAAAGAGCTCAATATGCGGCAACGCAGGTGGATGGAGTTACTTAAAGACTATAATCTGGAGATCAAGTATCATCCAGGTAAGGCTAATGTAGTAGTAGATGCATTAAGCCATAAAACAATGCAGATAGCCCTTATGATTCACGAGCAAAGGCTGATTGAAGATTTTAGGGATCTTAATCTGTCTAACCAGATCATGACTAAAGGCAGCAATGTCAGTCAGACAGAGAATTATCTAAGAGCAGTTATAGAAGAAGCTCAGATACAAGATAAACATGCACAGTCTATTAGAGATATGATTACAAACAGAGAAACTCAGGAACATGACTTGTCATCAAGTAGGCTAGTCAGATATAAGAAGCAAATATATGTTCCACCACAATTTGAGTTGAAACGACAAATCCTAGAAGAGGCACACATGAGTAAATATACTTTACATCTAAGAGCAACTAAGATGTACCACAATTTGAAATCCACATATTGGTAGCCAGGCATGAAAAAGAATGTGACAAGGTTTGTTGCTCGTTGCCTTACATGTCAGAAAGTCAAAGCTGAGCACCAACGACCTTCAGGACTACTACAAAACCCTGCAATTCCTGAGTGGAAATGGGAGAGCATCACAATGGATTTTGTGACAGGACTGCCAAAGGTCTGAAATCATGATGCAATATGGGTGATAATAGATCGATTCACGAAGACAGCTCATTTCTCCCAATTAGCATTCACTACTCTCCCGATAAACTTGCAGACATTTATATCAAGGAGATAGTACGTTTACATGGTACGCCAAAGAACATCATATCTGACAGAGATCCTTGGTTCACTTCCAAATTTTGGAAGGCGGTACACGAGGCTTTGGGTACTAAGCTCCGATTCAGTACGGCCTATCATCCTCAGACATACGAACAAACTGAGAGAACAATTCAGACATTAGAAGATATGCTCAGAGCATGCGTGATTGATTTCAAAGGTAGTTGGGATCAATTCCTTCCTTTGGCGGAATTCGCATACAATAACAGCTATCATTCGAGCATTTAAATGGCTCCCTACGAAGCGTTGTATGGAAGGAAGTGACAATCACCCTTATGCTAGGCAGAGTTATCTGAGAGGCAGATGTATGGGCCATATATTTTTGATCAAACAACGGAGCAAATAAAGTTGATTAAGCAAAGATTACTAGCTGCACAAAGTCGAAAGAAGAGCTATGCTGACAAAAGGCGAAAACCTCTTGAGTTTCAAGTTGGAGACCACGTATTCATGAAGGTTTTACCTACTACTGGTATTGGTAGGGCGTTAAAGGTGAAAAAGCTTAGCTCAAGATACATCAGTCCTTTCGAGATCTTGTCGAAGATTGGGCCAGTAGCGTATCAAATAGCTTTACCCCCAAGTTTGTGTAGACTACATGATGTCTTCCACATCTCACAGCTGAAGAAATATCAACCTGATCCAGAACATGTGATTGAATATGAAGAGGTTGACATGCGAGATGATTTGACGTATGAGGTCACACCAGACCGAATTATTGATCGACAGGAGAAACAACTAAGACATAGGAGTATTCCATTCATCAAAGTAGTATGGAAGGGCTTATCTCCCAGAGAAGCAACTTGGGAAGTTAAAGAAGACATAAAGAGACATTACCCGGAATTTATGTCTTCATATATGTAACAAATTTCGAGGACGAAATTAATTTTACGGGGGGAGAATTGTAACATCCCAAAAATTTAATGCAAGGATTAAATTATGGAAATTAGATAGTAAGCCAATTTATGGAACCTACAAAATTTAAGGAAACTTAAATTTGACAAAGGGAAAAATTATGACCCAGTGTGTGTAATTAATAGGATAAAAATATACCTATACATATATATAAACTTGTTGACACACACTAAATACTAAACACTCATCCTTCTTTTCGTTTGGCACACATGGAGATTTCATGGATGCACACGTATATTTCACTAAACAACATTCACCTACATATGAGACAAATATACATAAGCAGGTGGCATTTCTTCTTTGGATCTTTGGATGCATGCAACGTGTTCCACATATACATTATCAAACTGCCTACTCCTTCTCTTCCCATTTGACCAAGCTTACAGCACACACGTACAGCACATAAATCACTCTCTCTTCCCTCTCTATTCAACATTCATGCAGCAACTGAAACATAAGAGAAGAAAAACAGAAACAAACAGAAACAGCAGCACAGAAACACAGAAAACAAAGAGAGAAACGAAGGAAGAACAAGCTCCAAATCTCACACACAACATCATAAACGTGTTTAGGTAAGTTTCTTCTACTTTAACCTTGGATTTCCATTGGATTTGTGGTTGTTTTCTGGGTTGCATGTGAGTTTTATCAACTCTGTTTTGGTCGCCGGAAAACAGAGGTTTTATCGGAAACTTTCAGAAGCTCAACCGGAGGCTACAGATGGAGTTTTCATCTGGTTCTTTTTGATATGGAAATTTTAGGATGTGTAGTATGAAATAGAATCAAGAAGAGCTCAATTTGGCGTCAAAACGAACAAGTTATCAATTTTTTAAGTTAGACTGTCCAAAACTGATGTTCATCAGCGTCAGTCCGTTTCGTGTAGATTTTGGACCAACCAAATCACATCCATTATTTACGAAACTTTAGAGGGAGATAGTAGACATAACAAGCTTTAAACTGAGTGGTAGAATGCATAATTTGGATATCTGTAGAGAGAGTTATGATTTTTTAAAGATGGGTTTAGAAACAGGTGCAATCCTGAACGTCCAGATTCTAGTAGTTGATTTCGTGGTGTTTTTGACTTATGTAATATTTTCCAATGGCCATGAAAATTTCCAGAAGTTAAGCACATAGTCTTAGCTTTAATTTGGTATATAGTTTGTGTTAATTGAATTAGTATACTAAGAGATATGAATTTTTGAAGTCAGTTGCTCTCAAACTGTGTTTCTGGAAAACAGTTTGTTTGTATCGAACGTTTGGAACATCAAACCTTGCCAAACAATTATGAAACTTTTCAGATTTAAAGTAGACATCCATAGCTTTAATTTGACGGATAGAACATAATTTTTGGACAAGTATATTAGGAGATATAGATTTTCAAAGTCATACTATGTTTCTGGAGACTATTCTGGAATAGGGGTATTTCGGTAAATTCTGGGAGTAATATGGTAAATCTGGGTAGATTTTGATATTTTTCCATGAAACTATATTTCAATAGCTTAATGTAGGCTTTGGACCCAGTCAATTTAGATTTGTCTAGAATTAGTTATGATTTTTCAAAGTTAACTGAAAAATCTGCCAATTTGCTGAAGAATAGTAAAATTGCACTATGCAAAATTATATAGTGTATAAGCCACTGAAACTGAGATAACCAGCAGAATATGATTAAAGATAATAGTAATACAAGTAATAACCAATTACTTGTTAATTTTAATATATAGGAACTGGTAAAAGCCCGAGCCGAAGAAAAAGTTTTGGATAAACAGTTGGACTGGAAAAGGACCCAGGTAGTAATTCTTTCTCTCATGCAATATGTGATTATTTATATGATGTGTATTCTATTTTCTGTAACATGACAGTGCCTGTGGCACAACACGCGAATAAGCCAGGGTCTAAACATATCGTTTGACCATGGACACGAGTTTAGCCGGGGTTGCAAACAGTCGTTTGGCCTTGGACAGTATGCATACAACACGAGTTAGCATTTTGCATATCATGGTGCATTGCATATTTATTTATCGCATTTTATATGATTGATTGTACATTACTACTGAGATTCATTCGAATCTCACCCTTTTTCAACATCTAAAAATATTCCAGCAAAGGACAGCGGCTCTAAGGGCAAAACCGTAATTACTGGCAGAGGAAGGTCCAGTCATAGTCGGGAGTTACATCTGATTATCTTTAGTTGTGGAATTTATTTCTTTTGTACTCTGTATGTATTTTTCAACCTAGATGAGAATTTTCTGTATTATCAGTAAGTACTTATTATCAGTATAGTTTGACTATTTCTGTTTGCCATCTGAACGACACATTTATTATATAGCGAATATCAGAATATTAAGGGGTTTGACATTCTGCCTTCTGGAAAGCATCTTTTTATCCCTCGCATGCGTATGACGTTGTTTACTTGGGCTAGTGAAACGCAATTTTCACTCATCCGGGTGGGCCAAGGACGTAGTTGGGGTCATTTTGCTGGGCTTGTGTTTTAAGTTCTTTTCTGCCATTTAATTAGTAATACATTTTGGGCCGATATAAGCTTCTGGGCTAATATATTATTTGGGCCGAGGCAAAATGAGTTTATTTATTTATTTATTTTTCCTTTGGACATTTCATGTTTGCATTATGGGCTTGTTTTGTTCAACTTGGGCTGTGAGACACTGGGCTTACACTTTTATTCTATTTAAAAAGTGCTTCATTCTGGACCTTATTAATTTTGGGACTTATTAACCATCTCATTTCTATAATTTTGGAAATATCTATGGAAGTGAGCCTCCAAGTTGGGTTTTAAAATTTATGAGCTCCATTACGTTTACAATCACCTGGGCCATGATTATTGGATTTCCTGAAATACAATTTGGGCTTAAGAAACACTCTTTTTTTTTCTTCACTATTTATGTATATGGTAACTTGTTTTATGTGACATGTATTTTCTTGCATCATATTAAATTGTTTAAATTAATGAAAATGGTTAATTTTGGCAACTTTCACATTCTGGAAAATTTGCAAATTTATTTTGTATGAGTTATTCAATTGTCTAAATATTTGGAGAATTAACTTTAGACAATTATTTAAATTTTCAAATACTTAATTTAAATTGAAATATGACAAAATTAATTCTTTAAACAATTTTTGGATACATAAAATAGTGAGAGGATTTTCTAATTAATTATTTAAGGGTTTTGTTGACAGAATTAATTAATTAATCCCTCCATTAAGATGTGCATATATTAGATTTATTTTGAATGCACAAAATAGTGGGAGAATTTATTTTTGTTGATTATTTAGTCACATTTTGTTGATTAAATTAATCTATTTGATAGATTCTCATTAAGAATTTGTGGATATTTAAAATTTAAATGCACACGGTTAGTATTTGTGATTAACATGCATATTGGGGAATAGCCACAGCATCCTCTATTGCATGTGTAGATAATCATTTATATGTTTTAACATATCAACTATATTAAATGGGGAATATTAATTTAATCAAAGTGGGAGGATTGTATTTAGTCACTTATGTTGATTAAATTAATTGGTTACGTCCTCCATGAAGTTGTGCATATACAGAATTTAAGTGCACATGATTGATATTATGATTCACTTTGCATACTAGAGTGGTAGCTACAACGCCCTCTTACAACATGCAAAATAATCACATATGGATTTTAAAATATCAATCTTTTGAAAGTGAATAAATATTATTTTATTCACATTCATGATTTAGTTGATTAAATTAATTAATTAAGATTCCCATTGACATTGTGTTTATACATATGGTATTTAAATTGTACATATTTGATGTTAGTGATTAGCATACATATTTTGTTTAAAGAATAGCTACAATATCCTTATGCACATGTTGTATGCATATTTAATCACATAAGGTCATACTATATCAAATTATGATTATATGTACAATTAGTATACACAATGGTATGATGTCTTTGTGATGAGTATGTGGAATCGAGGAGTAGCCACAACATCCTTACTAGGCACATACATTTTATCTTGTTCTAATGAACAAAATACATCACAGAAAGATTCAAGACATCAATTGTAATTAAATGTATGGTTATAATTAATCTTTACCCACAGGTAGATAATTATAATCATAGTTTTAATTAGGGTGGAATGGAAGGGCAATATATTTTCTAAGTAGCCTACAGGTATTAGGGGATATAACTGCATTCCAGTTTCATCAATTCGAGATAAATTCATGCTATGCTAATATCTTTGCCCACAGGTAGATATTAGTGATACGAATTTATAATTGTATGATTTACATTGGTAAACATACGCCTATATGCGATGGTTGCTTGCCTCTTATAGTAAACTTTGTAAGCATGATTTACCTTTATTTCGACTTTGCAGCATGATTACTATTTGTTCAATTATTTAGTTTGATATAATTTATTAGAGACAATCAAGCCTATAAGGATAACTCCTACCATTAGGATAAAATTGACATTAAGAAAAGTTCTAGTATTTATAATACTAGCGCTAGAAATGAGATAGTATTATTGTCTCAATAAAGTAATCTCAATTAAGAGCTTGTTATTATAAGTACATAAAGAATGGAACAAAGTCAATGGTTGTTGATAGGCTGAAGGACAGATTTAAAAGTTTTCATAAATGTTATTGCATTGTTTTGTTGACTATAAAGTGATTCTCTGTAATAGGGTAAAATGTCTCTATTAAAGAGGGTGTGATAGATCCTCAATTTATTATCTCATGAGTCATTACTTTTTTTCATGAATACATGTATGGATATCAAGTATTCATTGGAAATGCGTATATACAAGTCTTGTTTCCTTTTGGAAAAGCATGAGATTTTAAATGAGAATTATCAAGTTGCCAACCCAAAGGCCATAAAGTGATAGACATATAAAGTTTAATTTGTCTATAATTGAGGGCTTGATTGGAGACAATGGTTGCGATTGGTTTTATTCTAACAAATGAAATAATTATCCTGATTACAATTGACTCTTCACAATACCTGAATACTATTTGCTTTATAATTATGTAATGTCATTTGACATTTTTTTTGAGAATATGAGGCAAAAGTGGGTGATTTAATATGGTAAACGGATTAATATAGTGAAGTCAATTAGAAGAGATGGATGACATGATGGGTATATGACAGAGGATGATAACTTAGCCTATATGTTTTCCTCTTAAGGAATGCACTCAAGACAATTATATATCTTAGATGAGTTTCCAACAAAATTGTGTTTAAACCATTTTAAAATCTGAAAGTTGGAAGCTCAGTTTATATAAAATTGTCTTACAAATGAAAGAGTGCAGAAGGAAAACATCCCAAGGACTAAGATTGCACATTTTGGTGAAGATGCAGAAAGATCTTGGGAATTCTATTAAGCTGTCCATGTCATTTAAGAAGTTGTGTAGTAATTTTGAAATGCTAAATTAAGAAATGACATGATTAGTGGGAGTGATCAAATTCATTCAGGATGATCACACATAACGGATTGTAACCTCTAATTATGATGGAACATTGGTTTTACATGATACTTTTCTCGTTGAGGTAAATGTGAAACATCATGAGGTTCTGAAATTCTCAATTGGTCAAGCTTGAAATAAGAAGCATTAACATTAAGGACTCTATCAATTATTAGGAAAAGAATCCCGAAACAAACAAGGGGTATTTCAAATTGATAGATGATGCTCTTATTATACAACTTCAACTGTCAATAGATTGGGTTGAGACCAAATGATAATTCAAATTTGGCAACTACTACCAACTATACATCATGTATTTCAAGTAATCTAACTAGAGTATAAACAATGAGAGTAACCCTATATTCCATTAGCATTTTTCCATTACAGTTACAAGGAGAGAAGTATGTGAATTAAAAGAAAGGGTCACACAAACTATGAGGAGAATTTAGTTAACAAAACTGAGAAATCGTCCTCACAAGCATATCTCACATTAGTGATAAATGTGTTATGATGCAATCACATACATGATAAAGTTGAAAGTATCATAGTATTGCTTGTATCACTAGATTAGTGGGAGTTGAATCATCTATATTGAACAAAATGATGATTCACTCATTACTTGTGAATTTTGACATAAGGTGTTGCACATAACAAAATCACCATTGTTCAAGTTTGTGATATAACTAGGATAAATGTAGTATTCTTCTAGAATACATAAGGGGATTGTTCTCAAAACACATGAGAATGTCATAAGTAACCTATGATTACAAGTATTTGAACATTTGTAGATAGATGGTAGTTGCTATGAAAATACAATTAGATTTTCCATATGTCTCTAATATATATCATTAAATTCCTTTTAATTTAATTTCCTAGGTATAGGCTTGCTTGAATGTGCACACAAACAGGCAATGCCATTGGAAGGGAACTTTAAGAGGATTATCAGACATATTCTTGCTTGAATAATAATTGAAAAGCTGCAAGTCATGAAGTACATTGCAAAATATACACTAAGCCTCATGCTCTACATATAGGAGAATAATTAGCTTTTTTTAATTTCGTATGATGTGTTAACTATAAAATAGTTAATATTATGATGCATCTTTACGTTTATTGAACGAAACGCAACCTGGAGGAATACAAGATTGTTAAGTAATCACTGATTGCTTAGTTCCACCATGAATTGCTTAACCTAATCATTCTTCGAGGCAAGTTATAAGAATGTCGGTTAAATAATTTCATCATGTGGTTTTAAATTTATTTAAACCCATTAAGGGTGTTGTATGACTATAAAGTCAATAGGTCATAAACACATAAAGTATTGATCCTTGAATGAATTGCATGCATTTAGAGACATTAAAGGATCAAATACCTTATTTTTGAGTTGGATCACATTGAGTGATCTGAATAAGGTATTGTCAAATGATGAAATTCAAGTTGGAGTTTGTTGTCTCATATTGATACCAAGTTATCGAGATTGACAAACATTTAAGTAGGAATCGAATAAACATTTAAGGTTTATTCATTAAGTTTTGACCCATTAAGTAAGGGTGCTGCTATGTAATACATGGAAGATAATACTCGACTAAGGGGACTTATCGCCATGATTCTTGCAGCATAGCCTTAATTAATCTGGACAGGGCAACTGACATATAGTTACGGGCCAAGTGGGAGAATGTTAGATATTTTAATATATTATGATTATTATTAGTTTTTATTAATTAGGTAATTAATTAAAATATTCTGAGTATGGCCCGTAAGTCAGATTTAGGCCCAATTCTAGATTAGGGTTATTGGCTATTAATGTGATTTTTATGATGGTGGAAAACACACTTGAGTTTACGGCCAAATGAGACGAGCGTAAGGAAAACCTAATTTGCTCATCTGAGGTTCCCTGACTGGCGACGGCTCTTAACCCAGTTGCCATCGCTGTGCCCCACAGCCAGTCAGAAAGAGACCTGACAATCTATCTTTTGTCTTCATCTTGTGTTTTACAGGTCTCCTTTATCAGGATTCACAAGTTCTAAATCTGATCAGAGATTAGCTATGGCGAGAGGTAATTCTTGTAAGTCTTCCGCTGATTAGTATAGGAAAATTCATGTACTCTATTTATGATTTATTAGAGAATTCATGAGTTTTGTCCTACATTTTAAAGGGGAGTTTATTTTATCTATAGCTCATTATATTTGTGATTTCTTAGGTTTAGGAATTCATTTATATAATGAGACTATGACTTTAGATATGTTTTATTTTATAGATTGAGTTCTTGTGATTTTGGGTTTATAATAAGGATTTGTACTCATCAATATATATGGTTATATATATGTTTCTCTATAATTCTATTGTTTTCTATCTATTTAACATAGTATTGTTGGATAGTTTGATTGAATTGGAATTGAAGTTGAACCTAAATGCATTGCTTACTTCATAATCACTCTCTAAGGGGTTTTAATAATGCTAAAATTAATGGGTTCATGAGTTTAAGTATTAGACTCAATGATAATTGAAGTTTGGTATATTAGAAAACTTAGAGAAAATTATTAGACTAAGAGGGCTTAATAATATTTCAAGAGTAGGGGTTTCTCTCTTGTGATGTTAAACTCATTGGTTAAGAAAGTTTGAAATTTTAGAAGCTTAGTATATTAACCCCCCCAAATATTTTAATTGGGTAAGGATAGCCAGCCGGCCATTGAAAATCATTTCCAAGAGCATTTTCATCACTTGCATCTTTTATCCATTTCCATTCCTCCTTATTTAAAAATCCTAAAAAATATTTATTTTAATTGTATTTAATTCATAGCTTTGAAAATCAATCAATCTTGTTTTACCCTTGTCAATTTTGCATTGTAATTATTTTGTTTACTAGGAATTAGTTTCATAATCGGCTCCTCAAAGTGAAACGACCTAAGTTATGCACTATATTGCATTAATTTGGTTTTGTTCTTGATAACCCTAAGGCGACTAAAGGGAGTACTTTAGTCGTCTTCACTTCACCATTACTCTCATCACCTTCGCATCTTTCTCCGTTGCCTAAAATTGTCAAAGATCAAAACAGAGCAGCTGCAAAATCTCTTGGACCTTCAAGCCTCCATCAATCGACTCACCATCTTCATCTTCAATTTCATTTATCTTATGGTGTTCCATGGCTGGATGTTCAATTGAGAAAGTGATTTTGCTTCTTGGTGCTGATTTCATGGTAGTTTGTGGCTAATTCTCCAAATCCCTTGTAGTAAGAGGCAATGGCATGAACTTAGAACTTCAATATGAGAGTTTTTTCTCTTCCATTTCTCTAATTCTACATTGTAATTTTTATTCCTAGGTCTTAGGATGAATTTTATAGTGTTGGACTGATTTATTTTGATGTATTTAGAGATTGGATGTGGCTTGAACATTTATTAGACACTTGACATTTTGTTTAATTAGCTTAATTATCATTTCTTTGTGCTGGTTAGTCATTGAATTGATGATTTTGTGAACATTTTGTGCTAATTTCAAGGTAGTTTGGTTAGTGGATCAATGGCGTCTTATTTTGCATCGGTCAATTGAATATGAATTATTAATTGTATTTAGCATTGGGTTTTAGCATCATTAATCTTGATTTTTCATATGGGTGGCCATGTTAAATTAAGATTAACGAGAAAATCAAGTGGTAATGCAAGGTGACTTGATTATTGGATTAAAAGCTAAATACGATTTTTAAGTTCATTTAATTGCTAGAGTGCTTAATTTGTTGTAATATCCCGAATTTTGGGACAAGATGCTTGAGATTAAGCCTATACCAAGGAGACTACTAGACCTTGATTTATCAAATGTCCTAGTGGGACATGATATTACTTCCAAAAAATTCCTTTATATCCTTGTATATTAAAGGAAATATTATGGTGGATTAAAGTGCTTGGGGAAGACAAAAAAAAAAGGCAATTAGAAGTTACACACAAAGTAATGTTTCTACCGGTGAATTTTTCGGTGTGAAAGTCGTGTTTGTGTGATATCTTTTAAGGGGTAAATGATGTCAGAAAATTATAAAAATTTTCAAAATGAAAGTAGACTTATCAAGATTTAATTTGATAGGTCATATAAGTTATTTGGAGCTATACACAAAGAGAAATGAATTTTTGAAGTTAGCCAAGAGAAATTAATTATTTTCTGGGGCAGTATTCAAAGATTAAAATTTTGGGAAGATAGAACTTCTAATTTGCTAAAGGTTATATTTTTCCTTAAATCTAGACTCAATGAGGGTCACAAAGGCTTTGGAACCACCCCAATTAGACATTTGTACAATTAGATATGAATTTTCAAAGTTCGATGAAAATTCTGCCAAATTTGGTATTATGTGCGAAAATTTGATTGTTGGGCCAATCAGGAGCTGACACGTGGCAACCAATTTGACCACCCATTTAATGAATAATTCATCATCTTCTTCCTCATATTTCAGCATGAATCAGACCAGAAGAGAGAGAAAGAAAACTGAACGAAAATGGAAGGAGAAGAGAGAGAAAGTTCTAGTCTCCGAAACACTGCCAAATCGGCATCTTCTCTCAAAGTACCCTTCAGGAAACTTCTTCTACTCATCGCGAGCTTTATTTCTACGGTTTTGGATTCTCATTTGGAGGTAGTTGGCGCCATCTCACCGTATGGAGTGTTGCCGGAATTTCAAACCGTTTGTGGAAACGGGTAGAGGTAAGCGTAAGCTTCCTTTTTAACCGATTGGTTTGTCGTTTGGATGAGTATAGAGGAAGTTGGGTATTATTCATGGATGGTTTAAAATGATATTTTTAATGGATAAATCATACCTAATGAGTGTTTAAATAGCTAATCATTTGATTAGAAGTAGAAAGGAAGTGATTAAGCCAAAGAAAACGAGAAACCGACAAACTCTTTCTGGGAACTCTAAATTGCTGTTTCTGTTCTGGAAATTTCATGGAGAAGAAGTGGAAATTTGGTAATTTTGATGTTTCCATTGGCTTTAAAAGGAAAAATTGTGTAGGTATACAAGTGTTTATGATTTTTGGATGCTTGTATATAAATTTGGAAATTTAGGAAGTTTGTATATGTATGTTGTTAATTATGCCCTGTCTGTACAGTGGCATTGTGCGAGCTGTTTCATATGCTAAACCTTGTCCAAAAGTTCTGAAATTTTTCAGATGTGAAGTAGATATATGTAGCTTTAATGTGGTAGGTAGTTTGTAATTTTTGGATAAGTATAGTAGGAGATATGAATTGTTGAAGATATGCCCTGTTTTCAGGAAAGAATCTGAAACAGTGATGTAGTGAGAAATGTTTCATAGGGCAAACCTTATCTAAACATTCTAAAAATTTCCAGAGTTAAATTAGAAATATAGATATTTAAATTGATAGATATTTTGTAATTTTTGGACAAGTTTGCTAAAAGATGTGATTTTTCAAAGTTATGCCCTGCTGCTGGAAGAACATCTGAAACAGTTGGTGTTTGGAAAACTTATGGGAATGTTGTGTTTATGGCATTCAAAATTGAGTATTTTTATGTGAAACTAGACTGAATTATATTTGTATATAATTTTGAATCACCTCAATTGGAGTTCTATAGAATTAATTGTGATTTTTCAAAGTTTGGTGAAAAATCTATCATCTTTATGTCTTATGTGAATTTAAGACTTAATGGCACAAATATAATTGGAATGAACTCCAAGGGTGAAAGTAAGCCTATAGGGCTAATGTGGGCCATTGGGTATTCACTTTTCATGGCTCTAATGATGTTATCACTTACCCAGGGCCATGAAATGACAAAGAAGAAGCAATGATTGGCGGATTAAGGGACAAGAAGAGAAGGACATAAAGTCCGAGAGGTGGTGAACTTACCTTTTCTGCATGTATGTGATATGTATGTCTTGCATTGATTATGTGATTGCTTTGCCTATTTTTGTGGAACATGTATGATTGGTTGAAGCTTTGTTATATTTGTGCAATGGCCATATGTATGTCATAACATCGAGCATGCAGCATGTCATTATGTTGCCATGAAATAGTGTAGGCAAGCATGTCATGCATTCATATATATCTTGCATGCATAGTGGTAATGTTTGCTATTGAGATTCTCTCGAATCTCACTCCTCCCAACCAACCATTTAGACAGGTGAAAGATGCATGAAGATGCATGGAGGAGATATAAAGTTGAAGTGAAGATCGTAGTGCAAGGCGCTACTATTTGCATTAATGTAATTAATTTACATTTGTGGTGATGTATTAGTGACGTAGTGAATATTGTAGAAATGTGTTTAAAATTTTCTACCCTTTGGAGAACCCTCTCAGCCTTAGGTTCAAATCCTGAGTTGAGAGTGGGGATTTATGAACGTTTTGTAACGTTGGGTAGTCTGGAGTTAAATCCTGGTTCCACAATTGATTTCACTAGTCATTTAGAGAAGGGTGTCACATTTGTAACACCCCATTTTGAGCCACCAATATTCCTTCTATGTAATTAATACATTTAATGGAATAAATGGTGTTAGAAATTAATCTTGCGAATTTAAGGCCTATTTTCTCAAAAATTCGAGGAGTAATAGTTAACAGTCATAGTTTGGCTTGGGAATTTATGAGAAATTATTTTAAGGCTTTATGAAGTTAATTAAAGAAGAGAATCCTTAAAAATGAGTAAGGATTAATTTATGAGAGTTAGATAGTAAGCCAAATTATAGAATCTACGAAATTGAATGAATCTTAAATTAGATAAATAGAAAAATTAAGGCCTAGTGTATGTAATTAATAGGATAAAAATATACCTATATGTATATATATAAACTCATCGACACTTACACACCCACACTTGTTATTTATTATATATGCCTCATCATTTCAAGACACACGTCCCATACATACACTCACACATATAAACACACATATTTTCGCTATTTGGAAACCACCGGACCCAACACCATCACATGCACTCTTTTTTTAATCAAACTCCCAACTCCTTCAGCTCTTTATTTGTGACTAGTAGCTAAAGAAATAGAAAAATAAAACAAAGAAACATAATAGAGAGAGAGAGAAACATAAGAGTGATCGGTGCCACTGGAGGAAGGAAGAAGAGGTTACAAATCCTACATGCAACTCAATATTCTGATATAGGTGAGTCCCCTTCACATATTTCTAACTTTTCCATTTGATTTGAAGCTGTTTTTCAGTGGTTTGGGTGGCTGGAAGTGAGAAAATTCACCGGAAAGTTTTTGTCACCGATAAGTTTCAAAACCAGTAATTGTATGTCGATTTTATGTGGAATTTTTGGTTTTTTTGGTTCTGAAAATGTGTCACAAAATGACACGTGTGTAGGAGTATGTAGAGTCAAAATCTTTGAGATTAGAGTACAAATCCATAGCTGTATGTTAGTTTTCTTTACTTTGTTTTGCTCATCAAAAAATAGAGTTTCTGTCAGAAAGTTGTAAAAGCTTAAACAATGGCTATAGATTGAGTTTTGTCTGTTTCTTTTTGGTATAGAAATTTTAGGATATGTAGTAGGTAATAGAATTAAGAAGAGCACAATTTGAAGTAAAAATGAATGAGTTCTTGAGTTTTGAACTCAGATTGTCAAAATTGGCCTTTTTTAGAGCCAGTCAGTTTTGTGTTGAGTTTTGACCAATCAAAACTTATCTAGTATTTATGAAATTTTATAAGGATATATTAGACATCTAAATATTTAAAATGAGTTCTAGAAGGAATCATTTGGATACCTGTGGAGGAAGTTATGATTTTTAAAAGATAGGTCCAGAAATAGGGGAAATTCTAGAAGTCCAAGTTCGGGCAGTTTGGTTGTGTTGTGTTTTTTAGTAATACAATCTTGTCCAATGGCCACAAAACTTTCCAAAAAAAAATTATATATGCTAAGATTTAAATTGATATATAATTTTTGATATTTGGATAAGTATACTGAGAGATATGTATTTTTGAATTTAGTTGCTGCTAGATTATGTTTCTGGAAGTCAGATGGGTTGTGGCGAAATTTTGAAAAAACTAAACCTTGACTATTATGAAACTTTCAAGATTTAAATTAGACATTCAGAGCTTTAAGTTGATGAGTAAAACATAATTTGTGGACTAGTACATTAAGAGATATGATTTTTCAAAGTTGTTCCTTATTTCTGGAATGCAATCTAGAAAAGTGAGAGTTTGGTGAAATTCTGGGAATGACTTGATTGCAGTGGTCAAACCTAAGTACTTGTCCTCAAATGTAAATTAAAAGAGCTTTATTTAGGCTTTGGAATCAATCAAATCAAATTTTTGTAGAATTAATTATGAATTTCTAAAGTTGACTGAAAAATCTGCCAATTTTCTGAAAATAGTGAAATTGCAGTGTACCAAATTGTACTGTGTAGAAATTGTTAAAACTATTAAAACTACATACACTAGATAACCAGTAGAATTTAATTAAAAGCAGTAATAATACAAGTAATAACTAGTCACTTGTAACTTGAATTTTATAGGAACTGGAAATAGCCCGAGCTGGAACCAAAGTTTAGGACAATTAGGGGACTTGAGAAAGGAGTTAGGTAATAAATTTTTCTTGCATATACTGTATGATTGTTATATGTTTGAGTATGACATTCTCTGTAACATGAGCATAGTGTCTTGGATGTGATACCTCATTTTCTATAGCCTCAGATGAGTACAAAAGAGTAGCAAAATCATTTGTGAAACCAAGATCATGTCCCGGATTAAGAAATTTTAGAAAAATGTTCATAATTCTACAAATCTATCTCAGGATTTGAACCTGGGATTGAGAGGAGTTTTTGGGAGTAATAAAAATTTTCTTAAAAAATTTCACAAACATTCACTATCTCACTAAGTCTCACCGGTTTCTCTTTTCATTTCATCAGAGTCTACAAGCGATTCTCTGCTTAGCTTTCACATTTGATACCTTAGTTAAGTTTCGTTAGCGATTGGAAGCATTAAAACTATCAAACTATCATTCATCTACTGAGCTACTCGGATTACTAGAGCTATTCTTGTATGGTTGTCACGTTTACATAGTCATATACATTATATACAATTCCAAAAATATCAAAATAGACAACCAACAAAATACTAAAGTTTTGCATATTCGCAGTCTCTAGTTGTCTGTATTTACCTTCTTCGTGTATGCTTGTTGCTTTCCACGTTCTCAAGCTCTCTCTCTCTCTCTAATTTCAGATTGTTGCACAAAAATGAGAGGAAGAGAAGAGATGATGAATTTTAAATGAATTTGCAAAAAGAGCTTGCCATGTGTCAGCTTCTGGTTGGCCCATAAATTCTATTTTCGCACATAATGCTAAACTTGGCAGAATTTTCATCAAACTTTGAAAATTCATATCTAACTGTGTAGATATCCAATTAGGGTGATTCTAAAGGTTATGCAATCCTTATTGAGTCTAGTTTTAAGAAAAAATATAAAATTTGGGTAATTGGAAGCTCACTCTTCCCAGAATTTTAATCTTTGGACGCTGCCCCAGAAAATAGTTAATTTCGCTGGCTAACTTTAAAAATTCATTTCTCTTTGTGTATAGCTCCAAATGAATTATATGAACTATAAAATTAAATTTTGATAAGTCTACTTTCACTCTTGAAAGTTTCATAATTTTTCAACATCATTTACCTATTGAAAAATGTCACACAATCACCACTGTCACAACGGGAATTTCACCGGTAGCAACACTACTTTGTGTTTCATTTTACTATATTGTCTGTGACTTCTAATTGCTTTATTTTGTTACTTCCAATACTCTTTAATACCCCTAAGGGTATAAATAAATTTTATGGAATTTACTTGTGCCTCACAAGGACACTTGCTAAACCAGGATTTAATAGTCATCTTGATCCAGGCTTAATCTTAAGCCTCTCGTCCCAAAATTTGGGATATTATATTGGATTTGCATATTAGCTTAGTTGTAGTTTAGGACCCAACAGAGGAGCAAAGTTAAGCCAAGGTTCACTACTACAAAAGAGGCTTTTAGTGACGCACCTCTAATAACGCTTCTTCAAAGAAATGCCATAAATAATTGTTTTTTCTTTAAAAAAAATTAGAAGCTACGACGTTTTATATTATAAGAACCCTAACTTAATGTTAGCCTTGTATGTTACTTTCTTAAAAAAGCATCATACAATATTTTTCTAAAAAAATAAAAAATTAAGTGCCAGCTATGGAGTTTTATTGCAAAGCGTCATAATTGGTGGTAAGCCTTGGATGACACTTCCCCAAGAAAGTTTTGTCCAAGGTTTTAACATTATATTTTTTTTAGTTTTATTAGTAATAATATGTATATTTACGTTATCAGTCACGTTTAAGTTTTTATATATTTACTTTATGTTTAGATTTCATTCATTACTCATAACATATATACATGATTATAATTAGGCCACTCTTATATAAGTTGCATGCAAAGCTCTTGAGATTAAGTACACGCACACATGCACTCAGATATGTACGTAGTATATATAGATATGTGAGTGTGAGTGTGGATTCACTGATAATTAACTTAATAGCTTAACTATATATATATATATATATATATATATATATGAAGTACCAACAGCAGTAGCAGGAATAATCTGCAAAAAAAAGTTATCAGCAAAAAATAAATCTTTGAAGACCTTAGCTGGCGCTTTCAAAGAAATCGGCGGCTAAGGTCCTTTTTACCTTGGCCGACGACGCTTTCAAAGAAAGAACCTACTAAGGTCCTTTAAGGGGATATTAAATTATCCCGTTTTTATGGCAAGGCCACCTTGCATGACGCTTGCCTTGCAAGCATCATGTAAGGTGCAATTTTTTTTAAAAAAATAATATGTTTTGTATTTTATTTTTTTATAAAAAAATAAAGGGTCAACTACGGCGTTTTTTTAGGTAAGCGTCATAGCTGGCCTAAAATAATAAGGGCGAAAGTGAGAGACAGATGTAGTAAATAACAACACTTTTTTAATTTTTTTAAATTGTCTGCCTGCAATATTTTTTTAAAAAAAATTGGGAAAGCAATGGTGCTTGCTAGGAAAACGCCAAAGCTTCCCTAGGCCTTGTATGTCGCTAGTATATCAAGCGCCATACAAGGTTTTATTTTAACTTTTCACTAACCCGCCATTATCATCTTCTTCATGCTCCCTCCAGCTGCCCATTTCCTATAATTCCATTGCTTTACCATCTTGTCTTAACCCTTTAGTCCCCACTTTATTGTCTTGGTCCCTATTTCCTACAAAGTTTAGTCTCCAATGTGTTTTTTCTCTTTTGTCTAAGCCTCCTACAAAAGCTCCCTAACTTATAAGTTTTTTCTTATATACAGAAGCTTAAATCTGTATGTTTTCTTCTTCTTCTTTTTCTAGTTAAAATCTGTCATGAATCTTATATGTATACTTAATTTTTTTAGGTATTTACTTGAAGTTTCAACTCTGCCTTTTTAAACTTTCTATACATTGTAAGTTTTTTTAATTTTTAAGCTTACAAATATAATAATACTAGTTTAGTCCTCCGTAGAACTACATGTACCAATAACGTGTATGACTCAAGTTTAAACAACTTAAATGCTAGAGTTCTTCCATGCTTGATAGATGAAGATGGGAATTCAACATTTTAAAGGATAGTACAAGTTTGATGATGGATCATTCTACAAATATAATATATGGTCAGACAATTAGCTAATATTTAGGTACGTAGCTATTATTTTTTTAGTAGTAATTTTATGAATTAGTTATTTGTTTTGAGTAATTTCATTTTGCTGTGGATTGTATTGTAAATTCTTGTGGATTTAGACTATAAATATAGAGGGTTTCATTACGAAAAACAAAATAGTTATGTAGATTTTTTTTAAAAAAAGACCTTTTACGGCCCTTCCTTGGGGAAGCGCCGTAGGAAGTCATACACCTTCTACGGCGCTTCCCCACGGAAGCGCCGTAGGAAGTGTATTTAAAAAAAATAAAAAACAAACCTATGGCGCTTTCAGAAATTTAAGAAGCGTTATAGGTTGCTTTTATGACGTCGAAAGCTATGACGCTTTCTAAGCACCATAATATTTGTAAAAATAAGCGTCATTTATGGTGTTTTTTGTAGTTGTGGTTGCAAATAGTCGTTTAGCCTTAGACAGTGTGCACACAGTTGTTAACCTCATGAAATTCCTGTCAAATTGGCACATTTACCTTTAGTTTTTCATACATTTTAGGTGAATTCATAGATAAATGAGGATAAATGTGCAAAGGTAATATGCCTAGGGACATTTGTGATAAAATGATATAAATTCTCTGTTTAAGTCCCAAAATTATAGTAAAACTACATCAACACTGTTTTTATAGATTTAATTGTATTGATAGGTTAACATTTAACCCACAAAGGAGTCATTGGAGGCACAAAAAGATGATCAAGAAGTGGGAAATGAGCTAAGGAACTCAAAGCACTAAGGAAAAGCAAAGAAAGGGATGAAGGAAGGCTAAAAAGCTTTACCAGAAGCTTAGCCACGGCCAAGCTTACATGAGGATTTTGGCCATGGCTTGGTGCTTGGCCCTAAGGCCAAACACCTCTAGAAACGTTTTGGCCAAGGCCAAGCAACTTTTGGCTGTGGCCAAGGCCCGAAAACAACAGTGACGTGTTTTGATGACAAAAGGGTTTCCAGGGCCTATAAATATGGAAGCAATGCATCAGAGCTGTATTTTGGACTTAGGAGGCACCATGGAGACAATGCTCTGCTAGGGTTTCAAGCTTAGAGGTGGAGATTGAGCTAGATGTTGAAGATTTAAAAAGATTTGAGCTTCTCCTTTCGTTTTTCCTCTCCTTTTGCTATATTTTCCTTATATTCTACTTTGTATCTGACTTATCCCCTATTTCTCATGGGTTTTATGAACATGTATAGCTAGAGTTTTGTTGTTGGGATTATTTAGAACCCTTGTATGGATTAAGTACTCATTTCCTCTTTATGTTTGTGATTAATGGTTGGTTTATGTTGATTTCATTCTGTTCTTAATGCTCCTTGTTGATTGGCCACTAATGAGGTTGTTGGGTTCACTTGGTTGACGCTTGAGAGGGCTAGATTTAGTGTAGAACTTGAGTTTAACCGTGTGGGAACTTGATATTTATGGATTGGATGTATGGTTTTGTTGATGAGATAGAGATACACTCATTGACCTCACATAACCACATAGGTTCTGCAATGTAGGCTAGGTTTAATTATTCAGTTAAGAGATTAATGAACTAATTAAGCTAAACACCTATTTGGAGACTTGACAGAGCACTTATGGGTAAATTAGTGACCTTGGTTAGCATAACCTATCATTAAGAGCTCATGTTGTGGGGATTTTTGAATGAGTACTTTTGAAATACAATGGAGATGAATAATCCTAACTCCCACTGCATTATCCTTTCAAGTCCATGAATCACTTGTTTATATTTTCCTTTTAATTTATAATTTTGTTTCTCCTCCACCGTGATAATTGTGCAACTCAAATTGGGTGACAGTGCAACAATTGATATTTAACCAGGTTTTGAAACCAAATCCTTGTGGGAACAATACTTATCACTTTATTATTTGGCGCGACCAGTGCACTTGCGAATCCTTGCGAACAACAACATTCTATCATCTTACATTACATGATGTATTGCATATTTATTTTCACATTTTATATGTCTAAAAAGCATGTTACTATTGAGATTCACTCAAATCTCGCCATTTTTCAACATTTAAAAATATTTCAGCAGAAGGTGAAGGCTCTAAGGGAAAAACTGTAATTACCGACGATTGAGGTCCGATTCAAACAGGACTGCAGTTGGTTATCTTTAGTTATAGAAATTTATTTCTTTTGGACTTTGTATAAATATTTCAAACCCTTTGGGGATTTCTGATAATGTAAACAAGCACTTATTAACAGTATATTTTTCGCTATTTCTGCATGCCCTCTGAACTATGCATTTATTATTTTACAAATATCAAAATGTTAAGAGGTTTGATATAATCAACCTAATTTAGAGAGATTAATATGAAAGGTGGCTTGATATTAATCAATCTAAGTTAGGCCTAGTCTAAGGGGTGGCCCTTAGAGTCATTTTGGAACTAGCATGATTAAATCTCCCATAATTATTTTAAGTGAGGATTGCTTGTGCCATTGCTATGAGGGATTGCTCATTCTATTGTTGATTTTCTTGTTTCTTCATTTTATGAGTTTCATCATCATTCCATTCCATTTTATTCCAAAAAATAAAAAAAGAAAATATTAGTTTTTAAAGTATTTAAGTTTAATTGTAACTTAGTTGTTAGATAAAAAGCTCAAAATCCTTTTTAACTTGTTTTATGCCAATCATCACACTTAGTTTCTAGGTAATTAATAAAAGGCTCCTCAAGAAATGATCCAGGATTGTACCATTTATTGCAATTCTTGGTTAAATTTTGAAAAGGTTATCAAGGCACAAAGCACACGCCTTCTTCAAGTTTGATCCTATTACACCTTATAGTGCAGTGCAATACGATGCAATAGTAATACAATACAATATTTAATTACGGGGCTAGTGTTTGGTTTGATTTTTAAGCAAGGTACAATGAGTTATTATTTTAACAATTATTTAAAATTAATATATCACACAAAGTCTATTTTACCCTTACTATAATCTTTGTAAAAAAAAGTTAAGAGCTATCACACTATCTCATCATAACTATCACGCTATCTTGCCGAGGATTGTCAGATAGTTGTTATGGTGGAGGATGGTAACGGTGCTATAGTAGCAGCGATGAAATGTGGTGATAGCAACAATAGTGGAAGATGAGGTAGTGGTAGCGATGACAAGGGTGGCGACTGTCAAACCCCTTAACAATTCAATATTCATAGAGTATTAAGCGCATAGTTCATAGGCATACAGAAATAGCAGAAATATACTGATAATAAGTGCTTGTATACATTATAGGAAATCCCATAGGATTTGAAAAAATATATACAGATTCCAAAAGAAATAAAATTTAGAACTAAAGATAACCAATTGCACTTTGACTAGAACCGGACCTTCAATCACTGGTATTTACAGTTTTGCCTTAGAGCCGTTGTGTTCTGCTTGAGCATTTTTAAATGTTGAAAAAGGGTGAGATTCAAGTGAATCTCAGTAGTAATATACAGTCTAACATATAGAATGTGAAAATAAATATGAAATGCCATGTCATGTAAGATGATCGAAACTATATGTGTACACTTAACCAAGGTCAAACTACATGTTTGCACCTCAGTCTACTCAGCGCCCCTGTTGGGTCCCTGACCACAACTTGGCAAATTGGTGTATCCAAGACACTAGCTCATGTTACAGAAAAATGACATATTCAACATATAAATAATCATATAGTACATGCAAGAAAAAGTTACTACCTGACTCCTTTCTCAAGTCTCTTGATTGTCTTAAATTTTGGTTTTGGATCAGGCTATTTCCAGTTCCTATAAAAATTCAAGTTACAAGTAACTGGTTATTACTTGTATTATTACTTTCTTTAATTAAATTCTACTGGTTATCTCAATTTTAGTGGCTTTTACACAGTACAATTTTGCATAGTGTAATTTTACTATTTTTTAGCAAATTGGCAGATTTTTTAGTTAACTTTGAAATATCATAATTAATTCTAGAAAAATAAAATTTGAATGATTCCAAAGCCTAAATGAAGCTCTTGCAATTTAGTTTCACAAAAAAAATATCTAAGTATGGTTAGCTCAACCATATTGCTCCCAAAAATTCATGAAATGCCACTGTTCCAGATTACACTCCAAAAATAGAGCACAAAGTTGAAAATACATATCTCCTAATGTACTTGTCTAAAAATTATTTTCTACCCACCAAATTAAAGCTCTAAATGTATAATTTAAATTTGAAAAATTTCATAATTTTTGGTCAAGGTTTGATTTTCCAAAATCTGGCAACAACCAATTTGACTTCCAGAAACATAGTCTGGCGGCACTAACTTCAAAAATTCATATATCTAATTATAATGATTCAAATATCAAAAATTATATATCAAAATAAATCTTATATTATGTACTCTTGTTCTAAAAATTTTCATGGCCATTTGATAAGATTACATTACTCAAAAATGCCACGTAACCAACTGCTAGAATCTGGACTTCCAGGATTTCCTCCTGTTTTAGGATCATAACTCCCTCTACAGATATCTAAATGATGCATTCTATGACTCATTTAAAATTTTGGTATGTCTACTATCTCCCTGTAAAATTTCATAAATATTGGATATGATTTGGTTAGCCAAAATGCTACACGAAATTTACTGGCTCTTAAAAATGTCAGTTTTGACAGTCTGACTTCAAAAATCAATAAATCATTCATTTTCACTCCAAATTTTTCTCTTTTTGATTTTATTGTCTACTACACATCCTAAAATTTCCATACCAAAATGAATCAGATAAAAAATCCATCTATAGCCTCCGTTTAAGCTTCTGCAACTTTCCGACAAAAACTCTGTTTTCCGGTAAGCAAAACAGAGTTGAGAAAACTAACATGTAGCCATGGTTTTGCACTCTAATCTAAAAGATTTTGAATCTACATACTCCTAAACATGTTTCATGGGTTTGGGAATGTGTTTACATACTCTACTCTCTTGCTTCCAGCAGCAAAACAACCCATAAAAACAACTCAAATCCTATGGAGATTCAAGATAAAAGTAGAGGATACTTACCTAAATACGTTTATGATATTGTATGTGAGGTTTGAAGCTTCCTTATTCCTATTCTCCGATTGTTTTCCTCCTCCGGTTTAACTCTTACTCATATCTCTCTTTTCTCTATTATGCTTTTCTATGTTTTTCTTTTCTACTTGTTCAACTCTTTTCTGTTTGTTCAGCCCTCCCTTCTCTGAACGTATTGCATAAATGGAGAGGTAAGAAAGTGTTTTATTTATGGTGGGGTGTGTGTGTATGTTGTAAGACCCTGTCTTATTATTGATATTGCTCAGAGTAGCAATTGCGTAGCTCAGTGGGCATATAAAAATAGCATAAATATACTGATATATTGAAACAATATTGCTTGATTACATATAGAATTCTCCATAGGGGTGTACAGAATAATACAGACCTTAAAAAAAATATAAAGGTCTTCAGATAACCAACGCCTCCTCTCGTATTGGCCCGGAACCTTCCGTCACCAGTAATTACGATTATGCTCTTTGAGCCGCTGTCTGCTGCTGGAAACTTTAAATGTTTATGGAAAGGGTGAGATTCGGGGGAATCTCAGTAGTAACATGCTTTCAAACATATAGAATGCGAAAATAGATATGATATGACATGTCATGTAAGATGATCGAAACTGTGTACACTTGCCCAAGGCCAAACTATATGTCTGCACCTTGGTCTACTTGGTGCCCTTGTTGGGTCCTTGACCACAACATGGCGAATTGGTGTGTCAAAGACACTAGCTCATGTTACAGTGAATGACATATACAACATTTAGTAATCACATAGTATACGTAGGAAGAAGTTACTACCTGGAATGTGCCCTTTCCTTGCCTGTCAATCGATCAAGCTCCGTGTTCGGCTCGGGCTATCGGTATATCCTAAAATTACAAATTTAGGATAAATGAGTTATCATTTATTCATAACTCATGCTAAACTCATTGTGTTGGTTATCTTGACTCAAAACTGTAAAATTACAAAAATACCCCTGGGAACTCGATCCACGCCCCTTCGTACCCGATCAAATTGTACTATTCCAAAAATCATGACCCAGGCTAATCCTACACAATTTTGCGTGTAGAATCCATTTTTGACCTCAGATTAGTCAAAATCAGGCCCAAATTACGAAATTACCCTTGGCAGCCCCTAACTTAGGGTTTTAAGGGTAGTTTGGTCATTTTGCATTCTAGGGCTTTTCTCACTTCGCAGTCTACATGAACCCTACACAATTTTCCCTTCTAAACTCAATGGAACCATCAAATTGATAAAATTCCAGACCAAACAGGACGAAAATGCCCCTGGACCAGATCTGAAAAGTTAAGGGAAAATGTTGTTTCTTGATTCTAAATCCATAAACCTCCTTCTTTACACCTCTAATCACTTGTTTAATCACTTAAACACCTTTCCCCCATGATTATTAGAAAATTGGGCAGCATAACCCCTTAGGGTTTGAGCTTCCCAAATTTACAAAATCAAGGAAACAAAGCCAAATCAACCACAAATCATCATCAACAAGATAATCAAGGTTCTTGAGATTACCTTTGATTTCTTGGCTTTCTCTCTCTAAAACGTCACTGTTCACTATCTCCTCTCTCTTGATTCTTCTTGAAAAACATGGATTTCATGGAGGAGAAGAGGTTAGGAGAGGTTCCTACATGATTTGGAAGCATAAACTTGAAGTATACATGCTTCTTACCTTGAATTTTGGAAGAACCCTAAGCTCTTCTTGCTTCTTTCATTCAGCTGCTCCTCCTCTCTCCTTTGATCAGTTTTTGTCCGAGAATAAATGAATGAAGATGAAGGAAATGGTGATTTAATGAATTGGTCAAAAGTGGCTTACATGTGGTATGTTCTCATTGGTCCAAAATATATAGTTTTTGTTTAATATTACAAACTAATTCTATTTCCCTTTCTTGCTCCCTACTTCAGCCATAATTCATCTCAATTAAAGGGAAAAACAAATATCTGATTGCTTTATTGGTCAAATGACCATTTTGCCCATACATTTTTGTGATTTTCGCACATGCTGGAAAACAGAGCATAATTTTCACCAAACTTTGAAAATTCATAACTAATTGTATAGATATCCAATTGGGGTGGTTCCAAAGGCTACGTGACCCTTATTAAGTCTAGTTGTAAGGAAAAATATAGCCTTTAGCCAATTGGAAGCTCAATATTCCCAGAATTATTGTTTTTGGACGCTGCCACTGAAAATCGCCAGCTTCACTGGGTTAACTTCAAAAACACATATCTCTTTGTGTACAGCTCCAAATAGCTTATATGACCTATCAAATTAAAGCTTGATAAATCTAATTTCATTCTGGAAATTTTCATAATTTTTGGACATCATTTACCTATTGAAATATGTCTCACAATCATGACTGCCACGTGGAGAAACACACTAGTGGCAAGTTTCATTTGGTTTCCCAACATAGTCTTGTTGTGTGACCACTCATTGCCTTGTTTTATCACTTATTGTGCTCTTTAATTTTCTATTCAATTCCATTTAATTTTATGGAATAAAATTATTCCTTACTGGGACACTTGCTAAACCGGAGTTTAGCAGTCCACTTGAGTCAGACTTATTTTTTAATCCTCTTGTCCCAAAATTTGGGGTGTTACATTTCTCCCCCTGTCAATAAAATTTCGTCCTCGAAATTTGGTATCAAATCATATTGATTTCCTTGGGGCATGTTAGCTCTATTGTACCTTGTTTAACGTACCAAAACCCTGTTTAACATAACACAGAGTACTTGTTAGGCCTTACTGCCTAGGGACACTGCCCCATGCAATCATACATTTCGGGTCTTATTGCCTTTGTTCTTTATTTGACATATCGCTGATTGCTTAGTAATTTGCTAGCCTGTAGATATACTAATCCAATAGGTCTTACATTCGGTTGACTCTCAGTCTGATAGTAACTCTATGCCTCAATGCCTTGTCGGGACATCGCCCAGTATAGTTAGCCCTACGGCTTAAATCATTCCACTCTCGTTACATTAAATAGTCTGGTCTTATTGCCCTGTACAAACATGTACACTAGGTCTTATTGCCAATTTGACTGCTTGTAGACCTGACTGTTTGTCTGCTATTAAGTTTACATGTTTGTTCGGTGTTCAGGATCAAATGATTATTTAACCCTTATTGACCGTATTGCATACACTGCTCGGGATCAAATGACTATTTGACCCTTATTGGCTGTACTGCATGTACTACACGGGATCAAATTACTATTTGACCCTTGTTGCTCATATTGTGTGCATTGTCTACTGTGTGCAATATTTTGGAATAGGCATCAACCTGTCTATGCTTGCCTCATATTCTCAAATCAACATCAATTGTTGTTAGCTCTACAACACAAGTGAGGAAATTAATTCTGTAAGGCTATAGTTGTTGCGATGCATATGCCACTACTTGGCTCTGTTGTATCAAATTGTATCCCAATCCGTGCTTGTTCACATTTATATAGACCACAATGGTTATCGGTGGATCTGGGATTATTAATATAGTATTGTTGAGAGGAATTCGCCACCATCACACCTTACTGCTCTAAGACCCAACCCAATCTCTATTCACATGTGTCACCACAACCATACAGATCGTGTGACTGTAGACTACATAGGTGGTGTCACTATATACCACATTGGTCATATTGTTGCAAACCACACAGGTTTACATGGGTAATATCACTATACATCATGTAGGATGTAACATTGTTGGCCACACCGCCTCAGCCGCATGTTTTATGCCCCGCCTCACGACGGTGACAACCAAGAGCTCAGGATCGTCCCAGACGCCCAAGGCACCTGGTCATGTCGGGGTAAAAGCCCTCGATCATGAGGTTGAATAACATGCTCTGATGAGCTACCTCATTGCTAACCACCACACAAGTGTCTCATCGCGACCACACAGGTAATACTGCACACCACGTATGTTGTGCCATTGCTGACCTTACCGGTTAAATCACTGTATGCCACACAGGCTACATTATTGTAGACCATACAGGTCTTATTGCGATTTGGGATGATCACACTGGTGTGATAATGACCTCTCTAGCAACTCACAAGAATTGCGCATAGATTCACTATGCTTCCGCTGTGCCACTCTGTTATGTTATTTCCTCATAAGAGCTAACAATATCAAGATGATCTAATAGGAGTTCCGTATAAGCCTCCTATGACATCTGTTTAAACCCCAAATGAATATTGATAAGTATAATATAGGTGGGGCTATACTAATTGTTTGTACTTGTTTTACTACCTCAATTTCATATGAATCGGAAATAACTTTCCTCAATTGTACCCAATAGGCATGCTAACAAAGAATCAAGATCAATTGCGCCTATTCTCACCTTCACAGTATTCGAGTAATATCCCCAATCACTATTGAAGGTTCAATATCATTTATGAGGTTCACAATGATCAAATTTCCTTCATGAAATAGAACCATAGTGCAATCTTAATTGTATTGTGACCCAAGCACTATTTCAGCTTAGATCTGTTTTAAACCTATCATCAATCTTCAGTATCAACAAATCGGATCCTCTAAGATCGATATATGGCATAATCACTACTTATCATGCATCACCACATATCATGCCTATATACTGTTAACCCCACGGGGATAACTAAGGATCATTGCTTAGCATGGAGAAACCTCAAAATAATTTCTAAGCCTCAAGTTTTCATAACCTTATTGAATGCACCTTTCTGGTAGTATTCACTACAGCATAAATGGTTCAGATTAAAATCAATGCCTATTTCGTCATCTCCATGCCTCTAAACACCCATTAGGTCATTTGAGGACTGCTAATCAAAATTCTAAACCTTTAATTGTAAGATTTCAAATTTCCTCATAACATGAGGGTATATTGGTCATTTCGCATTGTGTTGGGTACATAAGTACTCTTGTAATATTATATAATAGGGGCTTACAGTAGACAGGGAAAACTTGTAACTACATACAACCTCTGTCCTACTGTACAATGTGTTCTTGCTCCATCACGTTACATAACATAACATGTTCATGTAACTTCCCAGGGGGTCACCCATCCTTAGATTTTCCTGGGTTGAGCACGCTTAACTTTTGTGTACTCGTACAAAAACGTAGATACCGACTCGAACTGCTTCCAGCCACCGGTACCCCGTGCTTGCCCTCGTCTCAAAAATTATGCCCACTGTCTCCAGGCATCAAAATATTGTGCATAGATTGCATATCAGTGCCTGTACATGCACGATGACACGTACCCTGGGATTTGCTCCCTAAAGTCCATAAAATTGTCTGTTGACCCTGCTCAGTTATCTTGTTCTTATTCTAACCTAAACCACTGTATTTGGGTAGAAGTGCAGTGTTGTGCGAATCCTAATGTTATCCATGTCTCTAAATCTAGAAGACCTTACTCATACTATATTGGAATCAGACCGTTAGAGTACATTGTATGGTCGTATATGGGGGTGTCATGCTTTCAGACAGCTTGTAGATATATATACCCCGGACATCCACCCATAGTACCTACTCCACCATTGGTCATACATAATGTATATCGTTCCAACTCTATAATCAGTAACGGGATCCAGATCTGACTTTGTATTGTCTCTTAGACATTGTCTTCTCTGTTTATAGTTGATCAATGTCACCAGTGAGAGATGAATCACAGGTGATACCAATCTATGGTATAGCCAATACACTGGCCTTGGTTGTACCCGCTTCCTCGGGTTCCACAACGTCCTTATACCACCCTTGGACCGCATTTACGATACTGGTTGCCCTCCGGGTACTCACTGTTTCTCCAGGGATTGTCTATTCCTTTCAGGGGCTTAACTATACACCAGTCGAACTAATTCACTTCGTTGTTCCCATCTCTATATAATCAAGCATATCAATATACTATTCTATTGCCCAAACTACTTGCACTGTGGCCAGAACCACTGCTCTGATACCAAAAATGTAAGACCCTGTCTTATTATTAATATTGCTCAGAGTAGCAATTGCGTAGCTCAGTGGGCATATAAAAATAGCATAAATATACTGATATATTGAAACAATATTGCTTGATTACATATAGAATTCTCCATAGGGGTGTACAGAATAATACAGACCTTAAAAAAAATATAAAGGTCTTCAGATAACCAACGCCTCCTCTCGTATTGGCCCGGAACCTTCCGTCACCAGTAATTACGATTATGCTCTTTGAGCCGCTGTCTGATGCTGGAAACTTTAAATGTTTATGGAAAGGGTGAGATTCGGGGGAATCTCAGTAGTAACATGCTTTCAAACATATAGAATGCGAAAATAGATATGATATGACATGTCATGTAAGATGATCGAAACTGTGTACACTTGCCCAAGGCCAAACTATATGTCTGCACCTTGGTCTACTTGGTGCCCTTGTTGGGTCCTTGACCACAACATGGCGAATTGGTGTGTCAAAGACACTAGCTCATGTTACAGTGAATGACATATACAACATTTAGTAATCACATAGTATACGTAGGAAGAAGTTACTACCTGGAATGTGCCCTTTCCTTGCCTGTCAATCGATCAAGCTCCGTGTTCGGCTCGGGCTATCGGTATATCCTAAAATTACAAATTTAGGATAAATGAGTTATCATTTATTCATAACTCATGCTAAACTCATTGTGTTGGTTATCTTGACTCAAAACTGTAAAATTACAAAAATACCCCTGGGAACTCGATCCACGCCCCTTCGTACCCGATCAAATTGTACTATTCCAAAAATCATGACCCAGGCTAATCCTACACAATTTTGCGTGTAGAATCCATTTTTGACCTCAGATTAGTCAAAATCAGGCCCAAATTACGAAATTACCCTTGGCAGCCCCTAACTTAGGGTTTTAAGGGTAGTTTGGTCATTTTGCATTCTAGGGCTTTTCTCACTTCGCAGTCTACATGAACCCTACACAATTTTCCCTTCTAAACTCAATGGAACCATCAAATTGATAAAATTCCAGACCAAACAGGACGAAAATGCCCCTGGACCAGATCTGAAAAGTTAAGGGAAAATGTTGTTTCTTGATTCTAAATCCATAAACCTCCTTCTTTACACCTCTAATCACTTGTTTAATCACTTAAACACCTTTCCCCCATGATTATTAGAAAATTGGGCAGCATAACCCCTTAGGGTTTGAGCTTCCCAAATTTACAAAATCAAGGAAACAAAGCCAAATCAACCACAAATCATCATCAACAAGATAATCAAGGTTCTTGAGATTACCTTTGATTTCTTGGCTTTCTCTCTCTAAAACGTCACTGTTCACTATCTCCTCTCTCTTGATTCTTCTTGAAAAACATGGATTTCATGGAGGAGAAGAGGTTAGGAGAGGTTCCTACATGATTTGGAAGCATAAACTTGAAGTATACATGCTTCTTACCTTGAATTTTGGAAGAACCCTAAGCTCTTCTTGCTTCTTTCATTCAGCTGCTCCTCCTCTCTCCTTTGATCAGTTTTTGTCCGAGAATAAATGAATGAAGATGAAGGAAATGGTGATTTAATGAATTGGTCAAAAGTGGCTTACATGTGGTATGTTCTCATTGGTCCAAAATATATAGTTTTTGTTTAATATTACAAACTAATTCTATTTCCCTTTCTTGCTCCCTACTTCAGCCATAATTCATCTCAATTAAAGGGAAAAACAAATATCTGATTGCTTTATTGGTCAAATGACCATTTTGCCCATACATTTTTGTGATTTTCGCACATGCTGGAAAACAGAGCATAATTTTCACCAAACTTTGAAAATTCATAACTAATTGTATAGATATCCAATTGGGGTGGTTCCAAAGGCTACGTGACCCTTATTAAGTCTAGTTGTAAGTAAAAATATAGCCTTTAGCCAATTGGAAGCTCAATATTCCCAGAATTATTGTTTTTGGACGCTGCCACTGAAAATCGCCAGCTTCACTGGGTTAACTTCAAAAACACATATCTCTTTGTGTACAGCTCCAAATAGCTTATATGACCTATCAAATTAAAGCTTGATAAATCTAATTTCATTCTGGAAATTTTCATAATTTTTGGACATCATTTACCTATTGAAATATGTCTCACAATCATGACTGCCACGTGGAGAAACACACTAGTGGCAAGTTTCATTTGGTTTCCCAACATAGTCTTGTTGTGTGACCACTCATTGCCTTGTTTTATCACTTATTGTGCTCTTTAATTTTCTATTCAATTCCATTTAATTTTATGGAATAAAATTATTCCTTACTGGGACACTTGCTAAACCGGAGTTTAGCAGTCCACTTGAGTCAGACTTATTTTTTAATCCTCTTGTCCCAAAATTTGGGGTGTTACATATGTGCTGTCCGAATGAGGATGGAGAAATGAGGAGTAGGTATCTTTTGTCTAAAGGAGGATGCATGTGATGGTAGGGTTGGCTTATTATGTGTCCTTATGACTCCGTCCAAATGAAGAAAAGTTTGGCCGGCTTGCATAATTGAGAGAGTAAGAAGGAGTGGATTATTTATTGACTATTTGGTGCTAAATGTGTGTGTGTTGTCTCTTGTGTTGGCAATTTTTTTATACATATAGGTATATTTTTATCCTATTAATTACACACACACTAGGCCCTAATTTTTCCCTTTGCCTAATTTAAGATTCCTTAAATTTCATAGGTTCCATAAATTGGCTTACTATCTAACTCCCATAAATTAATCCTTTTATTAAATTTTGGGATGTTACAGTGACTATGGAGGTGGAAAAGGAGGAGGTGGTGGTGGTGGCGGCAATGATGGAAGAGGAGGTCATAATGGCGAGTGGAGGCAATGGTGGACATAATGGTGACGAGGTTTGGCTGAGGAGGAGGAGGTTATGGTGGCGATGGCAATGGTGGACGTGGTGGCAGCGACAATGGAGGAGAAGGTAATGGTGGCAAAGGGGGATGGAGTAGGAGGAGGTAGTGACAGCAGCAACAGTAGGGGGTGGCGGCAGCAATGGTAGGGGGTGGCGAGGTGACAGTAGAGGAGGAGGAGGTAGTGTTGGCGATGGCAGGTGGGGGTGGTGGTGGCATTTATGGTGGTAGTGGAGGAGTTGTGGTGGTGGTGGTGGGTGGCGGTAGCCAGGGGAAAAGGTGGTGGAGAAGGAGGTAGTGGTGGCGGCGGCAACAGTACGGGAGGAGGAGGTAGTGGCGGTGGCAGGGGGTGGTGGAGGAGGAGGTAATGGCAGTAGCGGTTGTGACGTGATGTGGCTAAATGAAAAGATATAAGTAAAATAAAAAGAAGTGAAACTAAATGATAAATTAGACTTTTTTAACCATGCAATGAGATGGTAATGAGAATTTATAGGGGGAGGTATAAATGAGGATTACCATGGTAAACCCTATTACCATACTAAAGAGTAACTAAACACTCTTCTCTTGATAATGCAATCATGATTACCATTGCAGGCATGCAATGAGGTTGAACCAAATGGGCTCTTAGTAATTTTGGAAACAAATCCTTCAAAAAAAAATTTAACAGTGTAGAAATAATAATTAACATTCATTTTAAGGACTGATAATGAGTCTTTAGATCCGTTTCCAAAAAATGAAGATTAAAATTTGCAAGTGTTGTCCAATTCTAAATCAAATTCAAAGTATTCACACTCAATTCCAAATTGAATAATGCTGCTTAGATTATTAATTCTGAATCATTTCAGAGCATTACATCATCGCCTTAAATTATTTCAAAAAAGCCACTGCCCTTAAATGATATATATAAATTATTTTCCATGCAAGGAGGCATTGCGTTCTATGTCTTTAAAAGTAATCTAGCAAAATCATTATTCAGTAATGTCTTATGAAATAATGGAATAGAAGTTAAGACAATGATATATATAATTAAAACTCTTACCTTGCAAGTTGCTGTTCGTAAGATATAGCAACTGGAGTTTGGTCAAATTTCCAAGTTCACTTGGTATTTTTCCTCCGTTGAATTTGTTATCATCACCCAATTGTAACTCTACTAATTCTTTGCATTGATGCCAAATGGAGGGTATTTCACCAGACAAATAATTTCCATTCACATAAAATAATTCAAGTTTTGGAAGCCCAAAACACATGTTTTGGGAGACTACCAGATAATTGATTTATTTCAAGAGCAATCTCTTGTAGCGCTGAATTGTTAAATAATGAAGATGGTATAGAACCAGTGAGTTGATTTGTTCCAAGATACAATATCTTCAGTTGTGAAAGATCACCAATTTCATTTGGGATGCCTCCTTCAAATATTAAGAGGGTGAGAAAGAAAATAATGTCAGTAACAATTTGTTTACTTATTACAAGTTATTACGTACATGAGATAAATGTATATTCTTTAGAAACACATGTTCACAATTAGACTTCCACTTTTTTGTTTAGAAATGACACATATATTAGTGAATAATAAAACGCGAAAAAATTATTATTTTCATAAAGGTATAACCCTTTTAATTCGGGTGGGCCAATTGTCATAGATTAAATCAATTAGCAATTGGCAATGCATTAAAATTCCTTTTTAAAGAAGAAATGCTGAATGGAGATTATGGAATTAATTTTGAACAATCAAATTATTTATATTTTGCATTAAATTAATTAAACATTTACAAGGCTCTAACTTCAAAAACGATATGATGAACTCATCATTGGCCAAAAAAATAAATTTTTAGTTTTTATAATAACAAAAAAGCCTAGCTTGTATGGAGATGTAGCAGCGTAACTTTTCCTAACGTAAAAATTTAAAGCATTTTCAGTTAAATAAGCATAAATAATAAATGAAATATTTGTAAAGGAGTTGTATTGTAGATAGAATACAGGGAAAAAAGAAAAATAAGAGGCTAGAAAGAACTAGCAAAATTATATATAAAGTGTAGTACTCAAAAATTGGCACACCAGACAGTCACAATGCTACTCAAAACACACATTTATTGGGAAACTACTAGATGAATTATTTATTCCAACATCAATTTATTGTAGACTGAACTGTTAAATAACGAAAAAGGTATATGAATGACAAGTTGATTATTTTCAAGATACAATGTTTTTAGTTGTAAACGATTGCCAATCTCATTTGAAATATCTCCTTCAAATAGGTGGGAAAAAGAGAGTAATTTCAGTAACAATTTTTATGCATAATAAATTATTATGTAAATGAGACAAATTTGTATTTCTTTTGGTAAAACAAATTTGTATTTTTGAAAACATATATGGCACAACTTGCACATTTTTTGTAGAAATAATAACACAAATATATTATAAAGGATGAAATAGAACTGGATTTGTTTTCAAAAAGAAATAGCCTATTCATGGTAAAATACATATATTTGTTGGAAGACTCCCAGAAAAATTAGTTTCATTAACTACAAACTCTTAAAAATATAAATTAATAATAAATAAAAAAATTAAAATTATTTGTTCCAAACATGTTTGTATGGCTTAGTAATTTTGGACAAAAATCATTCAATTTTTTTTAACAAGGTAGAAATAATAATAAACATTTATTTTAAAGACTGATAATGAGTCTTTAGATCCGTTTCCAAAAAATGAAGACTAAAATTTGCGAATGTTGTCCAATTCTAAATCAAACTCAAGGCGTTCAAACTCAGTTCCAAATTGAATCCTTTCAGAGCATTGAATCATCGCCTTAAATTATTTCAAAAAAGTCACTGCCCTTAAATGATATTTATAAATTATTTTCCATGCAAGGAATTTTTTTAGGATGCATGTTAGATTGTCGATAATTTAAAAAATAACAAAAAAAACTTGCCATTGAAAAGAAAAAAGAGGGAAAAACAAAAATAAAAGGGTAGAAACAAACATTGAAATCCCACCTAGTCCTTTTTTATCATCATACTTATCATTGTTTATCTTCCAATCGGCTCCCATGTTTTTTTAATGATTAAATATTTTATTTCATTTTTTTGGAAGAATTTTCAAGCAACTTATGGTCACATGTGTGAAAATTATATATATACAAATTCCAACTAAATTATGGGAAGCAAAATCTCATTTCAAATTTATTTCTATTTCATAAAGTAAAAAAGGAAATTTTTTTAAAAAAAGCACAATCTCAACACACCCACCCATCCACACACATGGAGATGTTTTCATCTATAAAATTATTATGCCACATCGAACTCAGATTTTGAAAAGTATACCATTTTATTCATATTTGTTTTGGGATTAAAAGAAGTAAAATATTTAGGTCAAGTTCCTTATATCCATTTTGTCATATTCTCCAATCACAACACATGGTCATGTTTCTTATTTTTGAATTATTATCATTTAATTATAAACCCGTATGAAAAAAATAGGGCACATGGTCATGTATGATTGAAGAACTTGATGTAATGGATATAAGAAACTTGATGTAAGTATAGTCCTTAAAAGAAAGCATAGTGTTCTTAGTCTTTAAAAGTAATATAGCAAAATCATTATTGATTAATGTCTTATAAATGAATATGAATGAATGAAATGGCAAAAAAACAAAATCTCATTTCTTTTACAAACAAACATGTCATTTTATATTTCTCCAATCCCAAACTAAAGTCAAAGGTATGCAAAATCATTCAAAATTGAAAATTGACATCTCTCGTGATTACATTAAAAAAATTTCAAATAAATATTAAGTCGAGTGTTTGATATTTTATATTTGTTTTCAATATTTGAAGTTTTTTTCTGAAGTTTGGGAAGCTAAAAAAAATGCGAATAAAAGGATTATTCAGATATAAGAATATCATATCCCTAAATATAAATAGCTAAATATAATTGATTACACAGATAGAGATATCAATGGTAAAAGTCATACTCCACCCTTTTAATCCAATCTGGCTCTAAGTAGTGTTGTATGGGGCCCTTTTATCAGGTTATTTTCCTTCAGACTCCCTGTTTCTTTAATGATTGAGAAAATATTACCATTTTATTCATATTCACTTTGGGATTAAAAGAAACCATAGCGTTCTATGTCTTTAAAAGTAATCTAACAAAATCATTATTCAGTAATGTCTTATGAAATAATGGAATAGAAGTTAAGGTAATGATATATATAATTAAAACTCTTACCTTGCAAGTTGCTGTTCGTAAGATATAGCACCTGGAGTTTGATCAAATTTCCAAGTTCACTTGGTATTTTTCCTCCGTCGAATTTGTTATCACCCAATTGTAACTCTACTAATTCTTTGCGTTGATAATTCAAGCTTTGGAAGCCCAAAACACACATTTTTTGGGAGACTACCATATAATTTATTTATTGAAAGATCAATCCGTTGTAGCACTGAATTGTTAAACAATGAAGATGGTATAGAACCAGTGAGTTGATTTACTCCAAGATACAATATCTTTAGATGTGAAAGATCACCAATTTTATTTGGGATGCCTCCTACGAATATCAAGGGGGTGGGAAAGAAAATAATGTCAGTAACAATTTGTTACGTGTCACAAGTTATTAGGTACATGAGATAAATTAATATTCTATAGAAACACCTAAGACTTGCACATTTTTTAAGAAATGACCCATATATTAGTAAATGATAAAACGCAATAAAAGGTATAAACCCTTTTAATTCGGGTGGGCTATTAACCATAGGTTAAATCAACTGGTTGTGTTTGGTTGAGAAATTTTGATATGATTAAATCTAAGAGACAAATTAAAATCCAATTGGCCCTTCCTTTTCATCATTCCTATCAAAACACATTTTAATGAAAGAAACTACGTCACTTAATTTATTCATCGTGTTAGTTCATTCATGGCCGGGTCTCGTAGACTATAAATCTAAGTTTATTAAATATGGACCAGTGACTGACTCAGTTGAGGTACTGAGTTAAGGGTCAGTGGGTCAGATTGAAGTCAAATCAGAGCTAACCCTGGACTAGACTAGTGAGGAAGTGAAGATTTCAAAGTTATTTATATGAAATTTTAAATAAAATCAAAAAATAAATTAATTTATTTTTTAATTTTAAAAAGGTTGAACAGGTCAAACCAGTTCAACCTACCGAACCGGACAGGTCAGACCACCGGTTAGCCAATTTCCGTCCCAAACCGGTCAGTTTGGTTTGGTTTTGATGACAATGTTTAAACCTCACAAAACATTATTGAAATGCTTTGCTACCATCTATAAAATGCTTCTATATAATTTACTTGCATTGAAATCTAAATTGATGATTGACCCAAAAGAAATTTTTGTTTTGTGTTTTCCCTCATTCTCATTACACGTGGTTAATTCGATCAGTAATATGTTTAATTTTATAAGCTTGTAGCTCATTCAATGCATTCACTGTATAATTTAACTGCGCGTATAAATTCTCAATTTTTTTAAAAAAAATCAATGGTCTTCAATTTCTTCAGCTACCACTTTGAGTTTGAGGAAAATATTGCATTATTTAATTGGGAATAATAGAGGGTGAAGAGATCCTTTTTGTCTTTAGCCTTGGAGTCCACGATAAAAAATTAATTAAGAATTGTGTATAAACAAAATTAGGATCGTTATCTCTTGTCGAGGAGCTTTTTATTGATTCCTAAATAATCTAAATGCCATGAAAATGCAATAAAACAAGGGGAAATTGGTTTTGGCTTTTAAATTAATAACTAAAAGAAGAATACAATTCAAATTAAAAGCTAAACTATTGTGTTTGGCATTTTTAATAAAAATGGAGAATGAGTGAAAGGAATAGAGTTTGAAAGTACGAATAATAAAATGAGTCATAATAGTAAAGTTAATGATTTTTCTAACTTTTTAAAATGACTTGAGAGTTAATTTATCATCAAGTCAGGGTGAAGGTCCTGTGCCGCGCTATCTCAAGGAAGAAGCAGAAAATCTGACCTAAATGAGGCAAGGACCACTCTGTGAACTTTAAAAGTTTGTGGTGGGATTAAAGTGCAAATTTTTGAAACATTGATGATGTCATATTGTAATTTTCAGACCTTTTGGTTCCTTTTTTGTCATTTCCTCTAGCTCCTTTTTCACAGATTTGCAACTTCTGAGAACTTCTGGGGCCTTTTCTGTAAATTTATAGTCCTAAAATATTAATTCTAACCCCAATTGACATTTTCCAAATTCTCTAATTTCCTTCCAAAAGAGCTATAATGCAAAGGTTAAACACAAGGTTATATCAAAAGTCCAAGAAATCATTTGCATGAATAATTAACAAATTATAACCATTTTGCCCCTAACCACACTTAATTCAGTGCAAATGTCCCTAACTAAAATAAGTGCTTAATTATGTAATAATGGCTTATGAAATACATTAAAAATCCTAAATTAATCATGAAAAAACCTATAAAAAATATGGTCCAATCAGAGGGAAGGACCTACACTGAATGATATTTGTTGAGGAGGATCTTAAAAATTGTAATTATTAAGAATGACCAAAAACCAAAATATAAATGTGCAAAAACTAAATTGGCCCTAATAATCATATATATTCTCTTAAATGAAATATCAACTACTCTATCAACAGCTACTGATTATACGACAAATGGGGAAATAATTATTTTTATTTTTTTAAGAGAAACCGTAACTATAATCACGAATGAGGAAGAAAAACCGATTAGGCTTTTGGAGATGCTGTTTTGCCATGGCCATGATTTTGATTGACCTCAATGACCTTGGCTTTGTAATAATTAGTATGGAATATTGCTGGCGTAAAACAGAACATGGAGCTTAGAAAAATTGATTGCGAACAATTAAGTCCATATGACTAATTTTAATTATGACGTTATTTTTTCACCTCAAAAAGCGTGGGCACATGGCATGGCAGTGAGTAGAAGCTTGTGTGGATACATTGTCTCAAAAGTCTTCAGTCTTAATTCGTTTGGATGTACATATATCTCCCACTTATAATTTGTAGGTACATGGCGTGTTTTACTTATGGGTAGACCTCAAATTCACACTCCATTCCATAAGATAGAAACTGCATGCTGTGAAATATCTCCTCTAATATGAATATTTTATTTTGGTAATATCATCTTGGTTCAATGATAAATACCACGTAGTTGACGCTAAAAATGCATGTAAATGTACCGCTTTTTCTATATATATATATATTTACACCGCTGATAAAGCCAAATACAATCCGTTCAATTCCGTGTTTGACAAAGTTAGAAAGCAAAATTGCCATGAAGACTAGATATTTTCATATCTTCGTTCCTGAAAAAAGTCTCATCTAAATTTGTCCAGAGAAATTAAATGAGTCAGCTTAAATATGTAATTAGGACTGGATTATTCAATTTTATCATCTGAAAAAAACTAATTTAGTATGTAGTTAATGTCTTGAGAAAGATTTAAAATGAAAAATTGTAGTAATTCAAAGTCTATGATCTTACTTTTTAAATTGTTACTGTCGATTAGGAGTAGGAAAGCGAAAATTATATTCGGCAATTTATATAATGAGGGAATTTGTTCATTATAATTAAAACTACGTCTTGGGTTCATTTGGTAAGACATAAGCAGGGAAAAAATCTAGAGAAGATTATATACATTGCCTCCAAGTTTAAATGAATGATAAAAGAAAAAATAATGACGACACAAATGACAAATATATTACTAATGACTAATGAGTGATCAATTTGGAAAATTTAATGTATTTCTTAGGCTATTATTGCATGATTAAGCACTAATTTAAGTTAGGGACATTTATATTGAATAAAGTCTAATTAGGGGTAAAATGGTCATAATTTGTTAATTATTCATGCAAATGATTTCTTCGACTTTTGATACTATCTTTTACTTAATCTGGCATTGTAGCTGTTTTAGAAGAAAATTGGAGAATTTGGCAAAATGTCAATTGGGGTTAGAATTAATTTTTTTAGCACTGGGAAAAATACAGAAAAGGAACAAAATTTTTTAAAATTATAGTTTAGCCCCACAAACATTTTAAACATTTCATTTTAGTCTCTCCACAAACTCTTGTATATTACAGTTAGGTCCCTATAATAAGGTGCTGCGCTTAGGTCTAATTTCAGACCTTCTACTAAACACAATTCAGAGATTGAAGCACCGTGGCAACACTAGACAAGAGAACCTCTTTCGTTCTTCTACTATCGCCCTTCTTCCTCGTCCATGAATTCGTTCTCCAACACGATCACTGGCGAGCGTCATTCACCTCTCCTTCATCCTCACTCCCTTCTGTAACATCCCAAAATTTATTCAAAGGCTAAGGATTAATTTATGAGAGTTAGATAGTAAGCCAAATTATGAAACCTATGAATTATAAGGACTCTTAAATTAGAAAAAGGGAAAAATAAAGACCTAGTGTGTGTAATTAATAGGATAAAAATATACCTATATATATATAATAATAATTAAAACACACACACCCTCTTCCCACACATCACACGCAATACACACACACACACAATTATCTAATTAAATAACACCCACACTACCCACATGGCACACACATACACAATTTTAATTATGTAAAAAAACAACACACTCTCTCTCTCATTCTCTTAATCACACGAACACACACACTCCTCATTTTCCATTCTCTTCAGCCAACATCCAAAAAGAAATAAAAGAGAGAGTGAGTGAAAAAGAGAGAGAGCAAGAGACACATAATAGAGAAAGAGAGATACGTAAGAGTGATCGGTGCTACTAGAGGAAGGAAGAAGTGGTTACAAATTCTACATACAAATTCATATCCTAATATAGGTGAGTTCCCTTTTCATGTTTTTAACTCTTTCTAGTTAATTTGAGGCTATTTTTGGGTAGTTTGGGAAGTATAAGAACCTAATATAATGAATTGTTGTCTTGTGAGGTTTTATTTTGGGAAAAATAGTACATAAGGAAGGAATGAGAATTTGATAAATTTGAGGTTTCCAATGAATTCTATACGAAAAATTATATGGGAATACATGAGATTATGATTTTTGGATGATTATATATAAGTCTAGAATTTTTAGAAAATAAGAGGAGTTGCTGTTCGGTTAGTTTCTCTGAAATCATATTGGTTGTAAAATAAATTGCGGTAACCAAACCTGGTCAGAAAATTATGAAAGTTTCCAGAAGGAAAGTAGACATCTTAAGATTTAATTTGATATATACTATGTATCATTTGAGTTTATAAATAGTGAGATATGAATTTTTAAAGTTAGATGATGAATCTGGAACGTTTTATGGTACAAACGAGGTTTGACGAAATTCTGGAAATTTTTTAGCTACAATTTAAAAATGGTAATATTTTTCCCTGAACATATATTTAAATATTATCATATATGATTTTGAACCATACCATTTTGAGTTCTATATATTTAGTTATGAATTTTAGAAGTTAAGCTATTGAAACTGGGAAGATTTTCTGGCAGTGCGAGAAAACTTTAAAACTGGGAATTATTCATGGATAGGTGGTAGTTAAACGTATTTTGATATTAAAATAGACTTCATAAGTGACACATAGAATTTGGAACCACCTCAATTTGATATTTCTAGGCCAAGATATGAATTTTCAAAGATTATTGAAAATTCTGATAGAATTGAGTAATAGTGAAAAAAATAAAAAGTAAGGGTATTTTTGAAATAATTGGGACTCTAAGGGTCAAATTAAATACTTAGAGTTGGTATGAGTCCATTAAATACCTATTGGATTTAAGGTATTAGCTATAATGATAACCTACCAAAGTGTCTTAAATTATTTTGGAATAAGTAATAATTCGCCCGTCCATAAATTATAAATTATAGGATTTGACATTTGCCCGGGATGCCTAAGAGACTGAGAACAGGAACCAAATTTGGAAAGACTGTCAGGTAGTACCTTATCTCTTATATCATATGTGATGCCATGTATGTGTACCATATCATCTGTATATGTATGGGACAGATAGTCCATAGGCGGTAAGACCCGTAAGTACAAGTTGCACTGGGAGTTACCCGGGGGCGTCTTAAGCCAGGTAGGTTTGAGACAGAAAGCCCGTGACTGTACCTTGTATGGGGCAGAGGCCCTGGGCAGCCAGATTGTGAATCTCAAGCGCTGTGAGTCTGTGATAAGGGACCGGTTAGGCCCTATTATGTGCTGCATTTCTGTAAGTTGTGCTGTTTGATGATTTGTTTTACATGCTTAGTATTTGCATATTATATGAGTGATCTGTGTACTACTGAGATTCTTTTGAATCTCACCTCTTTTTCAAAAAATGATATACAGCAAAGGCGTCCAGCTCTAAAGGCAAGAAGGTAATATAGACGGACGAAGAAGAGGCAAATAAATTATGGACTGTTGGTTATCATTTTATTTTGGATGACTATAAAATATTTATAAGTAGTAGTAGTAGTAATAGCGATGGTAGTACTAGTACTCGCGATGCAGACTGTATACGTTGTAATCCGTACGCTAGACTTTCGATAACGTATTGGTATCCAGAAACCCATAAGTTAACCATCACGACGCGAACTATAGATAGAAAATGCCCGTTATTTTAAATAAAAGATTTTTAAACTGATAAAGATAATGAATTTACAAACTAAAATTTAGACCATACATATTTATTTTAAAATGTTTTTGAAAATCCTATACAAATATAAGATTAAACTTTGTCTTAAATTGGGAATTTAAATTGTTTTGGTCTCAGGTTTGAAACCATTATATATTTAAATTAATCTAAAGGCTTTAGAAATTAAGGTGTTACATCTTCGACGTTCAACCACCACTACAGGCCAAGATAAATAAAATTTACAACTAAAGATAATCTGTGGTACTCCTGCTAGAACTGGACCTTTAATCACTGGTATTTACTATTTTGCCCTTAGAGTCGCTGCCTTCTACTAGAATATTTTTTAAATATTGAAAAATGGTGAAATTCGAATTATTCTCAATAGTAAAATATAGTTTCACACATAGAATGCGAAAATACATATGCAATACTATATCATGTAAGATAATCGAAACTATATGTGTACACTTGCCCAAGGTCAAACTATATGTTTCCCCCTTGGTCTACTTGGCGCCCCTGTTGGGTCCCTTACCACAACTTGGCAATTTGATGTGTCCAAGACACTAGCTCATGTTACAGAAAATGAAATATTCAACATATAGATAATCACTTAGTACATATAAGAAAGAGTTACTACCTGACTCCTTTCTCAAGTCCCTTAATTGTCCTAAATTTTGGTTTCAGATCGGGCTATTTTCAGTTCCTATAAAATTCAAGTTATAGGTAACTAGTTATTACTTGTATTATTACTTCCTTTAATTAAATTTTGCTAGTTATCCGGTGCAGTTTAAACAATTTCTGCCCAATACAACTCAATACAATGCATTTTCACTGTTTATAGAAAACTAGCAGATTTTTCAATCAGTTTTGAAAAATAATAATTAATTCTAGAAAAATCAAATTTGATTGGTTCTAAAGCCTAAATCTTGAAATATATTTTCATAGAAAAATATCTAAATCTGGTTACTTCAACCATATTGCTCCCAGGAATTCACGCAATCCCACTAATCCAGATTACACTCTAGAAACAGAGCACAAATTTGAAAATCTATCTCTCCTAATGTACTCATCCAAAAATTATGATCCATATATCAAATTAAATCTCTGAATATCTAATTTAAATATGGAAAGTTTCATAATTTTTGGTCAAGGTTTGGTTTTTAAAAATTTCAACACAACCAATCTGACTTCCAGAAACATATTCTGACAGCAACGAACTTCAAAAATTTATATATCTTAATATACGAATCCAAATAACACATATTTTACATCAAGGTAAAGCTTAGAATGCATAATTTTGATATGGAAAATTTCATGGCCATTGGACAAGATTATATTACTCAAAATCATAGCACAACCAACTGCCAGATTATCGACTTTCAGAATTTCATCTGTTTCTGGACCTGTTTTTCAAAAATCATAACTCTCTTTACAGGTATCTAAATAATGCATTATATGACTCATTTTAAATATTTGGATGTCTAATATCTTCATGAAAAATTTCATAAATATTGGATATGATTTGTTTGGTCAAAACTCAACACAAAACAGACTGTCTCCCAAAAATGTCAATTTTGATAGTCTGAGTTCAAAACTCAAGAACTCATTCATTTTCACTCTAAATCATTCTATTTTTGATTCTATTGCCTACTAAACATCCTAAAATTTCCATACCAAAAATAACCAGACAAAAACTCCATCTATAGCCTCTGTTAAAGCTTCTACAACCTTCTAGTAGAAACTTTGTTTTCCGTCAAGCAAAACAGAGTTGAGAAAAATAACATGTAACCATGGTTTTGCACTCTAATCTCAACGATTTTGACTCTACATACTCTTACACACATTCCTAGTATTTGGTGACATATTTCCAGAAGCAAAGAGATCAAAAATCCCACGTAAACTTGACACACAATTATTAGTTTTGAAACTTATCAGTGACAGGAATTTTTTGGCAAATTTTCTCACTTCCAACCACTGGAAACAAAGTAAAATCCAATGGAAGAAGCAAGATAAGGGTGAACAAAACTCACCTATACCAGAATATGGAGTTACATGTGAGGTTTAAAGATTCCTTCTTCCTCCTCTCTGATCACCTTCTTCCCTCGGTCACTCACATCTCTCTCTCTCTCTTTCTCTTTTCTGATTTTCTATTTTATTTTTCTATTTCTCTAGCTGCTGGTCACAAATGAAGAACTGAAGGAGTAAGGAGTTTGATTAAATAAAGCATGCATGTGATGGTGGGGTTGGTTTGTGTCTTGTCCGTATAACTCCATCCAAATGAAGAAAAGGATGAAATGATTAAATGTGAGTAGTTTATTGGTTTATCAATGGGTGTTGTCTAACTTTAAGTGAAGTAGGTGTGTTCGTTCAAGAAGGCTCCATGTGTGCTAATTGAAGAGAAGAATGAGTGATTACTAATTAATGTGTGTCAGTAGGTTTATATATATACATATAGGTATATTTTTATCCTATTAATTACACACATTAGGCCCTAATTTTTCCCTTTGTCTAATTTAAGATTCCTTAAATTTTTTTATGGATTATTTTCTTTAATTAGCTTCATGGAGCTTTAAAACAATTTCTCAGAAACTCCTAAGCCAAATTATGACAATTAACTATTGTTCCTTGAATGTTCAGGAAAAATAGGCCTTTAATTTCCAAGATTAATCTCTAGCACCATTGAAATTTTCCTTTTGGAAATTAAACCTTCTAATAAATTTTGGGATATTAAAATTCTCCCCTCGTAAAATAAATTCCGTCCTCGAAATTTTATATATCTATGGAGACATAAATTTTGGGTAACATCTCTTCATGTCTTCTTCAACTTCCCAGGTTGCTTCTCTAGTAGATAACTCTTTCCATACCACTTTGATTAACTGGATACTTCTGTGTCTCAGATGTTCTTCATGCCGATCAATAACTCGATCAGGTGTGACCTTATACATAAGATCATCCTGCATGTCTACCTCTTTATATTTGATTACATGCTCAGGGTTGGGTTGATATTTCTTTAACTATGACACATGAAAAACATCATGTAGTTTGCTCAAGCTTGGGGGTAAAGCTATTTGGTACGCTACTGGCCCAATTTTTGATAAAATCTCGAAAGGATCAATATACCCAGGGTTCAACTTCTTCACCTTCAACGCCCTGCCAATACCAGTAATAGACAAAACCTTCATGAATACGTGGTATCCAACTTTAAACTCGAGAGGTTTCCACCTCTTGTTGGCATAACTCTTCTATCGACTTCGTACAGCTAGTAATCTCTGCTTAATCAACTTTATTTACTTTGTTATTTAATCAACAATATTTGGTCCATACATCTGCCTCTCAGATAGCTCTGCCTAGTACAAGGGTGATTGACACTTCATTTCATACAACGCTTTATAGGGAGCCATTTGAATGCTTGAATGGTAACTGTTGTTGTATACAAATTCCGCTAAGGGAAGGAATTAGTCCCAACTGCCTTTGAAATCAACCACACACACCCTGAGCATATCTTCTAGTGTCTAGATTATTCTCTCAATTTGCCTGTCTGTCTGAGGATGATAGGCCGTACTGAATTGGAGCTTGGTACCCATCATGCACTGCCTTCCAAAACTTGGAAGTGAATCGAGGATCTCTGTCTGATATGATGTTCTTTGGTGTACCATGGAGACGCACTATCTCCTTAATATAGATATCTGCAAGTTTATCAAGAGAGTAGTGAATATTGATTAAAAGAAAATGGGATGTCTTCTTAAATCAATCTACTATCATCCAGATGACATCATGGTTTCAGACCTTTGGTAATCTCGTCATGAAATCCATGGTGATGCTCTCCCATTTCTACTAAAGAATTGTAGGGTTTTGCAGTAGCCCTGAAGGTCGTTAATGCTCAGCTTTGACTTTCTGGTAGGTAAGGCAACAAGCAACAAACCTTGTCACATCCTTTTTTATGCCTAGCCACCAATATGTAGACTTCTGATTGTAGTACATCTTGATTGCTCCTAGGTGTAGAGTATATTTACTCTTGTGTGCCTCCTCCAGGATTTTGTTGCTTTAGTTTTGCCTGCGGTGGAACATATATCTGCTTGTGGTACCGAACTAACCCACTTGGTGACAAGTCATGTTTCTGAGTTTCTCCCCTTGTAATTAGGTTTTTGAAAGACTGGGCACGTCTATCTTGCCTATAAGCTTCTTCTATTTCTACTTTCAGATCGTTCTCTACTGAACTGATATTACTGCTGTTAATTATTATCTGGTTTGACAAGTTGAGATCCCGAAAATTCTCAATTAACTTTTTCTCATGGATTATAAGGGCTGCAACCTGTACTGTTTTACGGCTCAATGCATCTACCATGACGTTGGCCTTGCCTGGATGATACTTGATCTCCAGATTATAGTCTTTAAGTAACTCTATCCACTTGTGCTGCCACATATTGAGCTCTTTTTTATCATACATATATTTCAAGCTCTTGTGGTTGCAGTACAACTCTACAGTCGCCCCATAAAGATAGTGTCTCTAGATCTTTAGTGTGAATATAATAGCTATTAACTCAAGATCGTGTGTGGGATATCGTTATTCGTGAGGCTTTAGCTATCATGATGCTTATGCTACTACGTGGCCTTGCTACATTATAGGACACATCCCAATCCATGCCCACTGGCATCTGTATAAACCATGAAGGTTAATTGCGGATTTGGGATAGTCAAAATCGATGCTATCGTCAGCTTTTATTCAGCTTGGTGAAACTCTCCTCACAATTATTGTCCCACATAAAATGTTGAGTCTTTCATGTTAGCTTAGTTAATGGTAAAGCTATTCTGGAGAACTTCAGTATGAATCGTCTGTAATAGCCTATGAGACCCAGAAAATTGTGTATCTCAAATATTGTTTCTAGCCTTTTCCAGTTCAATACTGCTTGTACCTTATTTGGATCTATTGAGACCCTTTGCTGTGAGACCACATGGCCCAGAAATTTAACTTCTGAAAGCCAGAACTCGCATTTACTTAGCTTGGCATAGAGTTGCTTACTCCTCAACGTGTTGCTTGTTCCTCAATGTGTTCAACACAGTTCTCAAGTGGTGTTCATACTCTACTCGACTCTGCGAGTACACTAGTATGTCATCGATAAAGACTACTATGAATTGGTCCAAGTATGGACGAAATATTCGATTCATGTAGTCCATGAATAATGTAGGTCTATTGGTCAGCCCAAATGGCATTACTAGAAACTCGTAATGGCCATATTATGTTCTGAAAGTAGGCTTAGTTTCAATTGCGAACTCTACTTCTTTGTCCGGGGGGTAATCTACTGATATCCTCCGAAAACATGTCTGGAAATTCATTTACTACAGGGATACTCTCCAATGTTGTTCCTGCCTCTGATTGCATGGAGAAAAATACAATGTACCCCTAACAACCTTTGTGTAAGCATCTCTCAGCTTCTGTTGGGAAGAGAAGGTTAAGGTTGACTACCAGGTTGGGCTTTGTTGGGGGATTAGGGTAAATGACCCGTCTGCTTCCATGGTCCAGCAATATATTGTTTGCAGTTAGCTAGTTGATTCCGAGTATTACTTCTAGTCTTTTCAGTGGCGAGCAAATAAGGTCTACTGTGGATTCGTGTCCTTTGGCATTTATGATACAATTTAAGCAAGTTTCTATTGTAACGAATCTGTTCCCCATAGGTGTAAATATCATCAAGTCATAAGGTAATCTATACATACTCAGGCCTAGTCATCTTACACAGTCATATACAATGAATGGATGACTAGCTCCTAAATCAAAGAATGCTTGTACTTATTACAATTGAGAAAAATCGTACATATGATCAACTCTGGCGATTTTCAAGCTACCTCTTATGTCAAGGCAAAAACCCTGCCCTGACCTTATTGTCTCAGCTCTCTAGGCTCTTGTTGTTTTCGAAAATCCTTGGCATAATGCCCTGGCTTGTTGCAGTTGTAACAAACAATATGCCTTACTACTATCTTTGCTTGTTTCGCTTGCACGCATGTCTGACCTATATAGAGAGGATTTTTACAATATTGGAAAATTTGTTTCCCATATGGCCTTTGATTACCTCAGCTATTAGATTGATTGGGCTTCTTATTACTACCACTCGAAAAACCACCCTGATATTGGCACTTCTGAAAACAATTTCCACCACCGGATGTATTATTGTTACCAGTACTTATGTGGGTGTACAACTCTAGCAGGTTATGTTCTGTAATTTGGCACTCCTCGACGACCTTATTGAATTCTTTGAAGTGTCGGGAAACAAATTTCTCTTTTAACTCCAGCTTCAGTCTGCGTACCATCATGTCTATCGGGATAAGCTAATGTATCTTGCCAGGTACTCATCAAAACCTTCCTTGTCGCCTTGCTGAACAGTCAGGAATTCAGTCTCCTTAACTAGTCTCACTGACCAGGGAAAATATTTCTCATTGAACTTCTCTTGAAACACTTCCCATGTCAGGGGAATATTTTGTGCTTGTAAGATTACCTCGGTGCTTTCCCACCATCGATCAGCATCACCCTCCAGCTTGTAGATTGCTAGATGGGCTTTTATGTTGTATGAACACTCTAAAATTCTGAAGATATTCTCTAAACGAAATACCCAATTCTCTATGGATTTGGGATCAAACTTTCCGTTGAATATAGTTAGCTAATGTTGGTTCATTTAAGTTATCCAAGTTTGCATGTTGTCCTCTTCTACTATTAGGACATTAGGAATTTCTGGTTCAAATTTTGAAGGTTGTTCGTGCCCACCGCCTTGTCCACCTCGGTTGTTATGTGCTTCTGTATCTGCAGCTAGTTTCCATTGTACGTTTGTCAGGTCATGCCATAGTTCATTCAACTCATTTTGTTGTTGTGTCATCATACCCATTAGTTGTTGTATTGGGTCGGGCCTAGCATTTGATTCCTTATTATTGTCCCTGTGTCTACCACCAGCCTTACCGCCAGCTCTACCGCCTCTACCTTGGCCTCTTGGTCCACCTCTTATTCTCACCATCTTTATGTTTCACTATATCGAAAATAGGAAGAAGTGAATTTCACATAGTCATATATCAGTATACTATTCTGATATTTCTAGAACCGCATCCTTTGATACAAAAAATGTCAAACCCCTTCATATTTTGATATTGGTAGAATAATAAATGCATAGTTTAGAGGGCATATAGTAATAGCAGAAATATACTGATAATAAATACTTGATTACATTACTAAAAATCGCCAAAGGGTTTGAAAAATATATATAGAGACCAAAATAAATAAAATTTATAATTAAAGATAACCAGTTGTACTCCCACTAGAACCGGACCTTTAATCACCAGTATTTACTATTTTTCCCTTAGAGCTATTGACTTTTGCTGGAATATTTTTAAATGTTGAAAAATGGTGAGATTCGAATGAATCTTAGTAGTAAAATATAGTCTGACATATAGAATGTGAAAAATAAATATGCAATGTCATATCATATAAGATGGTCGAAACTAGATGTGTACACTTGCCCAAGGTCAAACTACATGTTTGATCATTTGTCTACTTGGCGCCCTTGTTGGGTCCCTGACCATAACTTGGCAAATTGGTGTGTCTAAGACACTAGCTTATGTTACAAAAAATAACATATTTAACATATAGATAATCACATAGTACATGCAAGAAAGAGTTACTACCTGACTCCTTTCTGAAGTCCCTTAACTATCTTACATTTTGTTTTTGGATCAGGCTATTTTCAGTTCCTATAAAATTCAAGCTACAAGTAATTAATTATTACTTTTATTATTACTTCCTTTAATTAAATTTTACTAGTTATCTAGTGCAATTTTAACAATTTCTACCCAATACAACTCGGTACAATGAATTTTCACTGTTTATAGAAAGATGGCAGATTTTTCAACCAAATTTGAAACATCAAAATTAATTCTAGAAAAATCCAATTTGTCTGGTTCTAAAGCCTAAATGAAGCTCTTGAAATATATTTTCATGAAAAAATATCTAAATCTGGTTACTTCAACCATATTGCTCCCAAACATTAATGCAATCCCATTGTTCCAAATTACACTCCAGAAACAGAGCATAAATTTGAAAATCCATATCTCCTAATGTACTCGTCCAAAAATTATGATCCAGATATCAAATTAAATCTCTGAATGTCTAATTTAAATATGGAAGTTTTCATAATTTTTGGTCAAGTTTTGGTTTTTAAAAATTTCAACACAACCAATATGACTTCCAAAAACATATTCTAACAGCAACTAACTTCAAAAATTCATATCTCTTAATATACTAATCCAAATAATACATATTTTATATCAAAGTAAATTTTAGAATGCATAATTTTGATATGGAAAATTTCATGGCCATTGGACAAGATTATATTACTCAAAATCATAGCACAACCAACTGCCAGAATCTCGACTTCCAAAATTTCATCTGTTTCTAGACCTATTTTTCAAGAATCATAACTCTCTCTACAGGTATCGAAATAATGCATTATATGACTCATTTTAAGTCTTTGGATGTCTACTATCTCCATGTAAAATTTCATAAATATTGGATATGATTTGTTTGGTGAAAACTCAACATGAAACTAATTGTCTCCCAAAAGTGTCAGTTTTAATAGTCTGAGTTCAAAACTCAATAACTGATTCATTTTCACTCTAAATTGTGCTCTTCTTGATTCTATTGCCTACTACACATCCTAAAATTTCCATATCAAAAATAACCAGACAAAAAATCGATCTATAGCCTTTGTTTAAGCTTTTGTAACTTTCCAGTAGAAACTTTGCTTTCAGTCAAACAAAATAGAGTTGAGAAAAATAACATGTAGCCATGGTTTTGCACTCTAATCTCAACAATTTTGACTCTACATACTCCTACACACATGCCTAGTGTTTGGTGACACATTTCCAGAAGTAAAGAGATAAAAAATCCCACATAAAATCGACACACAATTACTGGTTTTGAAACGTATCGGTGATAAAAATTTTCCGGCGAATTTTCTCACTTTTAGCCACCCAAAACCACTGGAAACAGACTCAAATCCAATGAAAGAAGCAAGATAAGGGTGAACAAAACTCACCTATACCAGAATATGGAGTTGCATGTGAGGTTTGAAGCTTCCTTCTTCTTTCTCTCCGATCACCTTCTTCCTTCAGTCACTCACGTCTCTCTCTCTCTTTCTCTTTTATGATTTTCTGTTTTATTTTTCTGTTTCTCCAGCTTCTGGTCGCAAATGAAGAGCTGAAGGAGTGGGAGTTTGATTAAATAAAGGATGCATGTGATGGTGGGGTTGGTTTGTGTCTTGTCCGTATAACTCCATCCAAATGAAGAAAAGGATGAAATGATTAAATGTGAGTAGTTTATTGGTTTATCAATGGGTGTTGTCCAACTTTAAGTGAAGTGGGTGTGTGCGTTCAAGAAGGCTCCATGTGTGCCAATTGAAGAGAAGAATGAGTGATTACTGATTAATGTGTGTCGGTAGGTTTATATATATATATATATATATACAAGTATATTTTTATCCTATTAATTACTCACATTAGGCCCTAATTTTTCCCATTGTCTAATTTAAGATTCCTTAAATTTCTTAGGTTCCATAATTTGGCTTACTAACTATTTCCTATAAATTAATCCTTAAATTTTTTTTAAGGATTCTTTTCTTTAATTAGTTTCATGAAACCTTAAAATAATTTCTCAGAAATTCTCAAGCCAAATTATGACCATTAACTATTGTTCCTCAAATTTTTAGGAAAAATAGGCCTTTAATTTCTAAGATTAATCTCTAGCACCATTGAAATTTTCTTTTTGGAAATTTAACCTTCTAATAAATTTTAGGATATTACATCTGATAATTATATATTTCAGAATTATTGAACATTTCAAGGAATGTGTGGGATAGATTAAGATTTAACCATTGGGAACTTTAACAGAAATGTCTTACAATTAGCAAAGGTTCTATACTCACCTTTTGTGGTACAATTGGATTGAACGAATTATTGCTGCAATATAAGAAACTTGGTTGCAATTTGCAAGAATAACTTTTATTCTATGGTTTTGGTATTGATGCTCTTTGTGACCACTATAATCTTTTATCAGCAGTATATGTTGCCCAATCAACATCGCAACGCTCTTGCAATCTTAGGAAGGAAGCCTTCTTCTTGCGGAAACCATAATCAAGTTTCCCTATTGGAAACTTAGGGACCTAATTCAAAACTGATAAAAACTATAAGGACCTGCAGATATTATTTACCAAAAAGAAAAAAAAACATGAAGATATACAAAACCAATATAATTGACTCAAAATTTCAAACTTAACTTACTTTATATATTATTACAACATATATAGAATCACTCAAATTTACAAGATTACTTGGTGAAAAAATAACAAGGTTAAAGAAACAGTAGCTAAAATTTGATTTAACAATTATTCAATGATACTACAAGATTACTCTCGTTTCAATGATACTACAAGCATTTTTGTGGCGTCTCAAGCATTTTTCATAAGCAGCCTTGATTTTTTTCAATGATACTACAACATCAATCATAGTAAGCCGTGCCTCTGGTAAGTCAGTTGAGCATTTTAATGCTAACTCAAAAACTGATGACATATAAGGTAATATATTATCAGTATTTTGATTTTCTCTGTGGAGCAAATTGACATCTAAAATATTCATGATGGAATCTGGTGTGGAGCTGCTCACCCAATCTTTCAAACTTAATCCTTGAACAAACATCTCATCAGTTGGCTTCTTCCTTGTAAACATCTCCATTAGCAAAATCCCATAACTATACACATCTCCTTTGGCGGAAACAACTCCTTTCGATCCGAACTCTATGTCATATTGAATGATTAGTATAGAAGTCATTATCTCAATAAGGTTAGTTTGTGGCTAAACTTTTCTTTCGTATCATGCATCAATTCAAATATTTACACATGAAGATGGCAAATATTTGCTAGACATTGAATAATATAAAATTGTACTCCCTCTGGTCCTTAATATATGACAAATTTAGTGAGTTGATATTGGTCTAAAATATCATACATAGTTTTCATTTTTATCAATCTTTTTTTTTAATTTACCCCTATTGAAGCCCCATCAATAATAATCAGGAAGAAGATGGAATGAGAGAATTAAGGAAGATGACTAGGGTGTTTTAGAAAATACGTGTCATGTTAATTAACTAACTCAACTAACTTCCTTAATCTAATCAAATTATATAAATATATTTTCTATTAAAGACTGTAGGGAGTATTTTATAAAGCATAACAAACAAAAGAATATAGAAATAGATCCAAAACTTTATTATTAAACCATTACCTGGTGCCATATAGCCAATTGTAGCCAAAGTTTTGGTATAAATCTCCAACTGCTTTTCACCAAACATTTTAGCAATACCAAAATCATTAAGATGAACCACCATATCTTCGTCCAACAAAACATTGCTTGATTTTGTAATATCCCAAATTTTGGGACTAAAGGTTAGAGAATAAGTGTAACACCTTATTTTCTAAAGCCTTTAGATTAGTTTAAATATATAATGGTTTCAAACCTGAGACCAAAACAATTTAAAGTCCAAATTTAAGACAGATTTTAATCTTATATTTGTATAGGATTTCAAAAAAAAACTTTTTAAAATAAATATGTATGGTCTAAATTTTAATTTGTAAATTCATTATCTTTATCAGTTTCAAAATCATTTATTTAAAATACAGATCATTTTCTATCCATAGCTCGCGTCGTGATGGTTAACTTATTGGTTTCTGGATACCAATACGTTATCGAAAGTCTAGCGTACGGATTACAACGTATACAGTCTGCATCGCGAGTACTAGTACTACTATCGCTACTACAACTACTTATAAATATTTTACAGTCATCCAAAATAAAATGTTAATCAAACAGTCCATAATTTATTTGCCTCTTCTTCGTCCGTCTATATTACCTTCTTGCCCTTAGAGCTGGACGCCTTTGCTGTATATCATTTGTTTAAAAAGGGGTGAGATTCAAAAGAATCTCAGTAGTACACAGATCACTCATATAATATGCAAATACTAAGCATGTAAAACAAATCATCAAACAACACAATTTACAGAAATGCAGCACATAAAAGGGTCTAACCGGTCCCTTATCACAGACTCACAGCGCTTGAGATTCACAATCTGGCTACCCAGGGCCTCTGCCCTATACAAGGTACAGTCACGGGCTTTCTGTCTCAAACCTACCTGGCTTACGACGCCCCCGGGGTAACTCCCGGTGTAACTTCTACTTACGGGTCTTACCGCCTATGGACTATCTGTCCCACACATATACAGATGATATGGTACACATACATGGCATTACATATGATATAAGAGATAAGGTACTACCTGACAGTCTTTCCAAATTTGGTTCCTGTTCTCAGTCTCTTAGGCGCCCCGGGCAAATGTCAAATCCTATAATTTATAATTTACGGACGGGCGAATTATTACTTATTCCAAAATAATTTAAGACACTTTGGTAGGTTATCATTATAGCTAATACCTTAAATCCAATAGGTATTTAATGGACTCATACCAACTCTAAGTATTTAATTTGACCCTTAGAGTCCCAATTATTTCAAAAATACCCTTATTTTTTTTATTTTTTCACTATTACTCAATTTTGTCAGAATTTTCAATAATCTTTGAAAATTCATATCTTGGCCTAGAAATATCCAATTAAGGTAGTTTCAAATTCTATGTGTCACTTATAAAGTCTATTGTAATATAAAAATACTTTTAAATAGCACATATCCATGAATAATTCCCAGTTTTAAATTTTTCTCGCACTGCCAGAAAATCTTTCCAGTTTCAATAGCTTAACTTCTAACATTCATAACTAAATATCTAGAACTCCAAATGGTATGGTTCAAAATCCTATATGATCATATTTAAATATATTTTCAGGGAAAAATATTAAAATTTATAAATTATAGCTACAAAATTTCCAGAATTTTTTCAAACCTCGTCTGTACCAGAAAACGTTCCAGATTCATCATCTATCTTTAAAAATTCATATCTCACTATTTATAAACCTAAATGATACATATTATATATCAAATTAAAGATTAAGATGTCTACTCTCCTTATGTAAAATTTCATAATTTTCGGACCAGGTTTTTATTACCGAAATTTATTTTACAACCAATATGATTTCAGAGAAACTAACTGAACAACAACTCCTCTTATTTTCTAAAAATTCTAGACTTATATATAATCATCCAAAAATCAAAACCACATGTATTCCCACATAATTTTTCGTGTAGAATTTATTGGAAACCTCAAATTTAACAAATTCTCATTCCTTCTTCATGCACTATTTTTTTGCCAAAACAAAACCTCACAAGACAATAATTCATTATACTAGGTTTTTATGCTTCCCAAACTACCCAAAAATAGCCTCAAATTAACTACAAAAAGTTAAGAATATGCAAAGAGAACTCACCTATATTATGATATAGAATTGTATGTAGAATTTGTAATCACTTCTTCCTTCATCTGGTAGCACCGATCACTCTTACGTATCTCTCCTTCTCTATTATGTGTCTCTTGCTCTCTCTCTTTTTCACTCACTCTCTCTTTTCTTTCATTTTGGATATTGGCTGAAGAGAATTTAGAAATTTGTGAAGTGTGTGTTGTGTGATATGTATCATTAAGAGAGTGAGAGAGATTAGGAGGTTATGATTATTTTATTTAATATGTGTGTGTGACACATGGGGTAGGGGTGTGTGTGTATTTAATTAAATAATTGTGTGTGCATGAATTGCGTGTGATGTGTGGGAAGAAGGTGTGTGTGTTTTGTTTTAATATAATATATATAGGTATATTTTTATCCTATTAATTACACACACTAGGTCTTTATTTTTTCCTTTGTCTAATTTAAGATTCCTTATATTTCATAGGTTTCATGTAACACCTTAATTTCTAAAGCCTTTAGATTAGTTTAAATATATAATGGTTTCAAACCTGAGACCAAAACAATTTAAATTCCCAATTTAAGAATAGTTTAATCTTATATTTGTATAGGATTTTCAAAAAACTTTTTAAAATAAATATGTATGGTCTAAATTTTAATTTGTAAATTCATTATCTTTATCAGTTTCAAAATCATTTATTTAAAATACAGATCATTTTCTATCCATAGCTCGCGTCGTGATGGTTAACTTATTGGTTTCTGGATACCAATACGTTATCGAAAGTCTAGCGTACGGATTACAACGTATACAGTCTGCATCGCGAGTACTAGTACTACTATCGCTACTACAACTACTTATAAATATTTTACAGTCATCCAAAATAAAATGTTAATCAAACAGTCCATAATTTATTTGCCTCTTCTTCGTCCGTCTATATTACCTTCTTGCCCTTAGAGCTGGACGCCTTTGCTGTATATCATTTGTTTAAAAAGGGGTGAGATTCAAAAGAATCTCAGTAGTACACAGATCACTCATATAATATGCAAATACTAAGCATGTAAAACAAATCATCAAACAGCACAACTTAAAGAAATGCAGCACATAAAAGGGCCTAACCGGTCCCTTATCTCATACTCACAGCGCTTGAGATTCACAATCTGGCTGCCCAGGGCCTCTGCCCCATACAAGGTACAGTCACGATCTTTCTGTCTCAAACCTACCTGGCTTAAGACGCCCCCGGGTAACTCCCGGTGTAACTTGTACTTACGGGTCTTACCGCCTATAGACTATCTGTCCCACACATATACAGATGATATGGTACACATACATGGCATCACATATGATATAAGAGATAAGGTACTACCTGACAGTCTTTCCAAATTTGGTTCATGTTCTCAGTCTCTTAGGCGTCCCGGGCAAATGTCAAATCCTATAATTTATAATTTACGGACGGACGAATTATTACTTATTCCAAAATAATTTAAGACACTTTGGTAGGTTATCATTATAGCTAATACCTTAATTCCAATAGGTATTTAATGGACTCATACCAATATAAGTATTTAATTTGACCCTTAGAGTCCCAATTATTTCAAAAATACCTTTACTTTTTATTTTTTTCACTATAACTGAATTCTGTCAGAATTTTCAATAATCTTTGAAAATTCATATCTTGGCCTAGAAATATCCAATTAAGGTGGTTCCAAATTCTATGTGTCACTTATGAAGTCTATTTTAATATAAAAATACTTTTAACTACCACCTATCTATGAATAATTCCCAGTTTTAAATTTGTTTCACACTGCCAGAAAATCTTTCCAGTTTCAGTAGCTTAAAATCTCAAATTCATACCTAAATATCTAGAACTCCAAATGGGATTGTTCAAAATCTTATATGATCATCTTTAAATATATTTTCATGGAAAAATATTACCATTCATAAATTATAGCTACAAAATTTCCAGAATTCCGTCAAACCTCGTCTGTACCATAAAACGTTCCAGATTCATCATCTAACTTTAAAAATTTATATCTCACTATTTATAAACCCAAATGATACATATTATATATAAAATTAAAGCTTAAGATGTCTACTTTCCTTCTGGAAACTTTCATAATTTTCTGACCAGGTTTGGTTACCGAAATTTATTTTACAACCAATATTATTTCAGAGAAACTAACCGAACAACAACTCCTCTTATTTTTTAAAAATTCTAGACTTATATATAATCATCCAAAAATCATAATCTCATGTATTCCCATATAATTTTTTGTGTAAAATTCATTGGAAACCTCAAATTTATCAAATTCTCATTCCTTCCTTATGTACTATTTTGCCCAAAACAAAACCTCACAAGACAACAATTCATTATATTAGGTTCTTATGCTTCCCAAATTACCCAAAAATAATCTCAAATCAACTAGAAAGAGTTAAGCATATGGGAAGGAAACTCACCTATATCAAGTTATGTAATTGTGTGTGAGATTTGTAGCATCTTCCTTCCTCTTGTAGCACCGATCACTCTTATGTTTCTCTTGCTCTCTCTATCACTCACTCTCTCTTTCCCTCTCACTCTCTCTTTTCTTTCATTCTTAGTTGCTAGCCGATTGGGTAAGATGATATAGTGTGAGTGTTATATTAATTATTATTGTATTTGGGTGTTAGGTTGTGTGAACCACATGGTGTAATAATTAATATTTTATCATTAAATTAATGAAAGTGGTGAGATGAAGGAGTTTGGCAAGTGTCATGAGTGATGCGTGAGGAGTATGTAAAGCAAGGGAAATGTGTGTATTTTAATATTATATATATATAGGTATTTTCTTATCCTATTAATTACACACACAATACCATAATTTTTCACTTTGTCTAATTTAAGATCCCATATATTTCATAGGTTTCATAATTTGGCTTTCAATTCCCAAGATTAATCTCTAGCACCATTTAATTATCTTTTTAGGAATTTAACCTTTTAATAAATTTTGGGATGTTACAATTCTCCCCTCGTAAAATAAATTTCGTCCCCGAAATTTGTTACACTTCTTGAGATATAAACTCCGGATAACATTTCTTCAGATCTTCTTCAATTTCCCAAGTTGCTTCCCTTGGAGACAGTCCCTTCCAAACCACCTTCACGAATGGTATGCTTCGATGTCTGAGTCGTTTTTCTTGTCTGTCAATGATTTGTTCTGGCTCAGCCTCATATGTGAGATCGTCTCGCATATCCACATCTTCATATTCCATAATATGTTCAGGGTCTGGTTGGTACTTCTTCAACTGTGAGACATGAAACACATCGTGCAGTCTACTCAAGTTTGGGGGTAAGGCTATTCGATATGCTATTGGCCCAATTCTTGCCAATATTTCAAATGGACCGATGTTGCGTGGGCTAAGCTTTTTCCTTTTGATTGCCTACTGATTCCGGTAACAGGAGATACCTTCAAAAATACATGATCTCCCACTTCAAACTCTAGAGCTCTTTTCCTTTTATCAGCATAGCTTTTCTGTCTACTTTGCGCTGTTAGGAGCCTCTTTTTGATAGTCTTGATTTGCTCTGTGATTTGATCTACCAGATCCGGCCCATATAGTCTTCGTTCATTCAATTTTGTCCAGCATAGGGGTGATTGGCACTTCCTACCATACAATGCTTCATAAGTAGCCATTTGAATACTCGCATGATAGCTATTATTGTAAGCGAATTCAGCGAGTGGAAGGAAATGATCCCAACTTCCCTTGAAATCTAATACATATGCTCTTAACATATCTTCCAGCGTCTGTATGGTTCTCTATGACTGTCCATCCGTCTGTGGATGATAGGACGTACTGAATTTCAGCTTCGTACCTAGAGCTTCATGTAGAGCTTTCCAGAATCTTGATGTGAATCTGGGATCTCGGTCGGAGATAATACTCTTCGGTGTACCATGGAGTTTGATTATCTCCCGTATATATATATTTTCGCTAACTTCTCTGGGGAATATCTGGCATTAATGGGTATGAAATGTGCCGTCTTGGTGAAACGGTCGACAATTACCCAAATGGCATCATAGTTTCTAATTTTGGGTAAACCCATCACTAGATCCATAGTGACACTTTCCCACTTCCATTCTGGAATTTATGGACTCTGTAGAAGTCCTGGTGGTCTCTGATGTTCAATCTTCACCTTCTGACAAGTGAGACATTGTGCCACATACTTGGTCACATCACTTTTTAGCCCTGGCCACCAGTACATAGACTTCAAATTATAATACATCTTAATCATTCCTGGGTGAAGGGTGTAACGACTCTTGTGTGCCTCATCCAGGATTTTCTGCCTCAGATCAGCCTTTGGTGGTACATATATTCGTTGTTTGTATCTGACCAATCCACTTGGCGAAAGATCATGATCCTGGGTTTCACCTTTTTCAATCATCCCTTGGATCAACTGGGCTCGTTCATCTTGCATTTGAGCTTCTTTAATTTCTGCTCTCAGATTGCTTTCTTCCTGGCTAACACTAAAATTAGCTAGGAGTACTTCATTCGATTTGTATGCATTCAGGAATACTTGATTTATCAAGTTTAGATCTCTGAATTCCTCTAACAATTTCTGTTCTCGGACCATCATGACTGCTACTTGCACCACTTTTCTACTCAAGGCATCAGCAACAACATTTGCCTTTCCTGGATGATATTTAATCTCTAGATTATAATCATTTAACAACTCCATCCAGCGATGTTGTCTCATATTCAATTCAATTTTTTTTATCATGTAGATACTTGAGGCTCTTGTGGTCACAGTACAACTCTACAGTACTACCATACAGGTAGTGTCGCTATATTTTCAATGCAAACACGATTGCCGCAAGCTCCAAATCATGAGTGGGATAGTTCTTCTCGTGAGGCTTCAGCTGTCGAGAGGAATATGCCACCACTCTGCCCTGCTGCATACGGACACATCCCAATCCCTGCTTACTAGCATCACTGTAAACCACATAGGGCTCACTGGGATCTGGAATAATCAGTACTGGTGCGGATGTCAACCTCTCCTTCAGCTCCGTGAAGCTCCTCTCACATTTGGCATCCCACACATATGTTTGATTCTTTCTCGTGAGCTTTGTCAACGGCATGGCGATCCTGGAGAAATTTTTAATAAATCTCTGATAATAACCAGCAAGACCCAAAAAATTGCGTATCTCTGTTACAGTTTCTGGCCTCTTCCAATTTAGTACTGCCTCCACCTTACTAGGATCCACAGAGAATCCTTCTTGTGAAATTACATGGCCCAGAAATTTAACTTCTGAAAGCCAGAATTCACATTTACTCAGTTTAGCAAAGAGTTGCTTTTCTCTCAGAATTCTAAGCACTATTCTCAAATGCTCTTCATGTTCCTCTTTACTCTTAGAGTATATTAGAATATCGTCAATTAAAACTATGACAAATTGATCCAGATATTGATGGAAAATTTGATTCATATAATACATAAACACGGCAGGTGCGTTGGTCAGTCTAAAGGGCATCAGCAAGAACTCATAGTGTTCATATCTGGTTCTAAAACCTGTCTTCGGCACATCCTCAACTCTTACTCGCAGCTGATGGTAGCCCGATCTTAAATCAATCTTTGAAAATACGCTAGAACCAGATAGCTGATCAAGAAGATCATCAATCCTGGGGAGTGGATATTTCTTCTTGACGGTCACCTTATTTAGCTCTCGATAATCAATACATAAACGTAGGCTCCCGTCCTTCTTCTTAACAAACAATACTGGAGCTCCCCATGGTGAAACACTAGGGCATATAAACCCTTTCTCTAGTAATTCTTCAATTTGCTTCTTTAGTTCTGCCATTTCATTTGGTGCCATTCGATAAGGAGTTTTGGAAATAGATCCGGTACCTGGCATAATCTCAATGGCAAACTCAACTTCCCTTTCTGGAGGTAATCCACTAATATCTTCTGGAAATACCTCAGGAAATTCATTCACTATAGGTATACTCTCAATCATTACATCTGATTCTTCCTGAACTGAGAATAATATCAGATACCCCTGACACCCTTTTCTCAGATACTTCTCAGCTTCAGCTACGGAGAGAAAATTCAGGTTAATGCTAGCATCATTGCCTTTATGTGGTTCAAGATATTCAATTCTCTTGTTACCACAGTCCAGCAAAACGTTGTTCGCCGTTAACCAGTCAATGCCTAGAATAACTTCCAGTTTATGGAGTGGTAAACAAATCAAATCTATCCAAGTCTTTCAGTAAATTCGTTAGTTATAAGCATATTCTATTCTCTGTCTTAATTATGAGACCATAATTTATGGTTATTCTCATTCTTTCTATTACTCTATTTCATTATAGAACAAATTCTCATTCATTCTTTCAAAGGAAATATTCTTTGATCAAGATCTTTTCCTATGCTAGATTAGCAACTAGCAACCTTCAAAAACCTTATTTTTATATTTACCATATTTTAATACCTTAATTCCATAATTCAAATGTCTAAAGAATCAATTCAACTATTACTTGATTCTTAGGTTACAATTTAATTAGTAGTCATCCTCTGTATGTCTACCTAACTTTTAGGTTCATAAACCTAATCCTAGAAACTCAGCCATTTACAATAACATGTTAAGATCATCATGATTCATTCCATCTATTCTATTCTTATAACATTCAAGTAATATCCTCAAATATTCCCCAAAGTATTGTTGATAGTTCAGTATTACTTACCAGGTTCACGAAGTTCACAGGGTCATACTTTCATCTATTGGAACCATAGTGTAGCTTGAGTTATATCTTGACCTAAATACTATTTCAGCTTAGATCGGATTCAAACCTATTATAAATATTCTATATATTCAATCTAACATTCTCATGGCATCCTAAATGATCACCATATTTCACTCTGAAATTTTCCTCACCTAAGCATGCTTAACAACAAAGTTCCATTGGAATCAAACTAGCTCCGCATCAAATTCTTTAAAAGTCATATCCTTCTCTACTGGGTATACATACCCCATCCTCCAAACAAGCATGCCCAGTTAGTGGTCGAGAAAAATTCTATTTTTCTGGGTTCATCTCTAACCCACAATTTTAGTTATGAGATCACTATTAAGGTATTTGCATACTTATTTATAGCAGTAGACCATACTAGCCTAATGCCAGAATCTCTGCTCTGATACCAAAAATGTAACACCTTAATTTCTAAAGCCTTTAGATTAGTTTAAATATATAATGGTTTCAAACCTGAGACCAAAACAATTTAAATTCCCAATTTAAGAATAGTTTAATCTTATATTTGTATAGGATTTTCAAAAAACTTTTTAAAATAAATATGTATGGTCTAAATTTTAATTTGTAAATTCATTATCTTTATCAGTTTCAAAATCATTTATTTAAAATACAGATCATTTTCTATCCATAGCTCGCGTCGTGATGGTTAACTTATTGGTTTCTGGATACCAATACGTTATCGAAAGTCTAGCGTACGGATTACAACGTATACAGTCTGCATCGCGAGTACTAGTACTACTATCACTACTACAACTACTTATAAATATTTTACAGTCATCCAAAATAAAATGTTAATCAAACAGTCCATAATTTATTTGCCTCTTCTTCGTCCGTCTATATTACCTTCTTGCCCTTAGAGCTGGACGCCTTTGCTGTATATCATTTGTTTAAAAAGGGGTGAGATTCAAAAGAATCTCAGTAGTACACAGATCACTCATATAATATGCAAATACTAAGCATGTAAAACAAATCATCAAACAGCACAACTTAAAGAAATGCAGCACATAAAAGGGCCTAACCGGTCCCTTATCTCATACTCACAGCGCTTGAGATTCACAATCTGGCTGCCCAGGGCCTCTGCCCCATACAAGGTACAGTCACGGGCTTTCTGTCTCAAACCTACCTGGCTTAAGACGCCCCCGGGTAACTCCCGGTGTAACTTGTACTTACGGGTCTTACCGCCTATGGACTATCTGTCCCACACATATACAGATGATATGGTACACATACATGGCATCACATATGATATAAGAGATAAGGTACTACCTGACAATCTTTCCAAATTTGGTTCCTGTTCTCAGTCTCTTAGGCGTCCCGGGCAAATGTCAAATCCTATAATTTATAATTTACGGACGGACGAATTATTACTTATTCCAAAATAATTTAAGACACTTTGGTAGGTTATCATTATAGCTAATACCTTAATTCCAATAGGTATTTAATGGACTCATACCAATATAAGTATTTAATTTGACCCTTAGAGTCCCAATTATTTCAAAAATACCTTTACTTTTTATTTTTTTCACTATAACTCAATTCTGTCAGAATTTTCAATAATCTTTGAAAATTCATATCTTGGCCTAGAAATATCCAATTAAGGTGGTTCCAAATTCTATGTGTCACTTATGAAGTCTATTTTAATATAAAAATACTTTTAACTACCACCTATCTATGAATAATTCCCAGTTTTAAATTTGTTTCACACTGCCAGAAAATCTTTCCAGTTTCAGTAGCTTAAAATCTCAAATTCATACCTAAATATCTAGAACTCCAAATGGGATGGTTCAAAATCTTATATGATCATCTTTAAATATATTTTCATGGAAAAATATTACCATTCATAAATTATAGCTACAAAATTTCCAGAATTCCGTCAAACCTCGTCTGTACCATAAAACGTTCCAGATTCATCATCTAACTTTAAAAATTTATATCTCACTATTTATAAACCCAAATGATACATATTATATATAAAATTAAAGCTTAAGATGTCTACTTTCCTTCTGGAAACTTTCATAATTTTCTGACCAGGTTTGGTTACCGAAATTTATTTTACAACCAATATTATTTCAGAGAAACTAACCGAACAACAACTCCTCTTATTTTCTAAAAAATTCTAGACTTATATATAATCATCCAAAAATCATAATCTCATGTATTCCCATATAATTTTTTGTGTAAAATTCATTGGAAACCTCAAATTTATCAAATTCTCATTCCTTCCTTATGTACTATTTTGCCCAAAACAAAACCTCACAAGACAACAATTCATTATATTAGGTTCTTATGCTTCCCAAATTACCCAAAAATAATCTCAAATCAACTAGAAAGAGTTAAGCATATGGGAAGGAAACTCACCTATATCAAGTTATGTAATTGTGTGTGAGATTTGTAGCATCTTCCTTCCTCTTGTAGCACCGATCACTCTTATGTTTCTCTTGCTCTCTCTATCACTCACTCTCTCTTTCCCTCTCACTCTCTCTTTTCTTTCATTCTTAGTTGCTAGCCGATTGGGTAAGATGATATAGTGTGAGTGTTATATTAATTATTATTGTATTTGGGTGTTAGGTTGTGTGAACCACATGGTGTAATAATTAATATTTTATCATTAAATTAATGAAAGTGGTGAGATGAAGGAGTTTGGCAAGTGTCATGAGTGATGCGTGAGGAGTATGTAAAGCAAGGGAAATGTGTGTATTTTAATATTATATATATATAGGTATTTTCTTATCCTATTAATTACACACACAATACCATAATTTTTCACTTTGTCTAATTTAAGATCCCATATATTTCATAGGTTTCATAATTTGGCTTTCAATTCCCAAGATTAATCTCTAGCACCATTTAATTATCTTTTTAGGAATTTAACCTTTTAATAAATTTTGGGATGTTACATTTCATAATTTGGCTTACTATCTAACTCCCATAAATTAATCCTTAGCCTTTGAATAAATTTTGGGATGTTACAATAAGCCTAAATTAAGTGGACTGCTAGACCTCAGTTTAGCAAATGTCCCTATGAGACATGTTTAAATTCCCCAAAATTCTTTTATATCCTTGGATATTAAAAGGAATTATATTGGTGAGCTAAAGAGCTCGGGGAATAACAAAACGAAGTGATTGGAAGTCATACACAATATAGTGAAGTGGAATACGAAGTATTGTTGCTATTGGTGAAATTCCTGATGTGGCAGTCATGGTTGTGTGGCAGATTTTAAGGGGAAAATGATGTCCAAATATTATGAAATTTCTAGAATGAAAGTAAACTTATCAAGCTTTAATTTGATAGGTCATATAAGTCATTTGGAGCTTTACATAAAGATCAACTGAATTTTTGAAGTTAGCCTAGCAAAATTAACTATTTTCTGGGGTAACATCCAAAGATTGAAATTCTGGGAAGAACGAGGTTCTAATTGGCCAAATTATATATTTTTTTCTTAAAAATAGACTCAATAAGAGTCGCATAGCCTTTGGAATCACCCCAATTGGATATCTACACAATTAGATATGAATTTTCAAAGTTTAATGAAAATTCTGCCAGATTATCTATTTTGTGCGAAAATTCAATATTTGGGCCAATCAAGTGTTGACACGTGGCAATATTTTTAACACCTGATTTAACCATTAATTCATCATCATCTTCAGCATCTCCTCATGCAGAAAGAACCAGAAGAGAGAGAGAGAGAGATCAGGCGAAAATGGAGAAAGAAGAGAGAGAAAATTCTTTCCTCCAAAACACGAGGTTCTAATTGGCCAAATTATATATTGTTTCTTAAAACTAGAATCAATAAGGGTCGCATAGCCTTTGGAATCACCCCAATTGAATATCTACACAATTAGATATGAATTTTCAAAGTTTAATGAAAATTCTGCCAGATTATCTATTTTGTGCGAAAATTCAATATTTGGGCCAATCAAGTGCTGACACGTGGCAAGCTTTTTAACACCTGATTTAACCATTAATTCATCATCATCTTCAGCATTTCCTCAGCAGAAAGAACCAGAAGAGAGAGAGAGAGAGATCAGGCGAAAATGGAGAAAGAAGAGAGAGAAAATTCTTTCCTCCAAAACACTACCGAAACGACGTCCTCTCTCAAAGTACCCTTCATGAAACTTCTTCTACTCATCACGAGCTACATTTCTACAGTTTTGGATTTTCATTTGGAGGTGGTTGGCGCTATCTCACCGGCTAGAGTGTTGCCGGAATTCCAAATCGTTTGCGGAAACGAGTAGAGGTAAGCGTAAGCTTCCTTTTTAACCGATTGGTTTGTCGTTTGGATGAGTATAGAGGAAGTTGGGTACTGTTCATGGCTGGTTTAAAATGGTATTTTCAATGGTTAAATCATGTGCAATGAGTACTTAAATAGCTAATCATTTGATTAGAAGTAGAAAGGAAGTGATTAAGCCAAAGAAAACAAGAAAACAACATGTTGCACCTAAGAATCTTGTTTTCTGCCCTGTATGTGACGTGGTGATGGGCTGAGAATTTGATGATTTTGATGCTTCCATTGGATTTAGGAGGCAAAATTGTGTAGGTATACAAGTGTTCATGAATTTTGGATACTTGTATATGAATTTTGAAGTTTTAGAAGTTAAAGGGTGCATGTTGTGAAATCTGTCTTCTGGAGGCAGTGTCTTTGTGATGTGTTTTGAGTGGCTAAATATTTTCCAATGATAATGAAACTTTCCAGACTTAAATTATACATGATAAGCTTTAAAATGATATGTAATATGAAAGATTTGGACAAGTATACTAGAAGTTATGAATTTTCAAAGTCTGGTCATGTGAATTTGGACAATTCTGGGGCAGCGTCCAATTGAATGGACCTCTGTGATTATATGAGTTGATTTAGCTTGTAGCTATATTTTTCCCTGGAATTAGACATAACAAGGGTTCCATAGAACTTGGAAGAACCTCATTTTGATTTTTTTTTAGAATTAGTTATGATTTTTACAAGTTTGGCCAAGAATCAGGAAAGGCCAAAACCCCCAAATTCAAGAATTTCATATTTTTGAAAGAAATTGACCCATTTAGCCCTCCCTAGCTTCTTGGGCCCTAGTATACACTTCTAATGACTCACAATCATGGCTCTAATGATGTAATTGGGTATCTAAGGCCATGGAGAAGTCAAGAAAGAAGAGGAATGGAAGAATTTCCAAGAAGCTCCCATGGTTGGAAGAAAAGGGAACAATTCAAGAAGAAGGACATAAGTCCAAAAGGTAGTAAACTTACTTACTTGTATGTATGTGATATTTATGCTGTGTATTGATTTGTTGTATTGCTTTACTCGATTATGTGAAGCATGTATGAATGAATGAAGCTCTGTTTCTATTTTTATTATGGCCATAAGTATGTTGCATGAAACATTAAGCATGCAGAATATCATTATGAGAACATAAGCCTATGCAAGGCAAGCATATCATGCACTAGTATTCATCTTACATGCATTGTTTGTATGTTTGCTACTGAGATTCTCTCGAATCTCACTCTCCCCCACCAACCATATAGGTCTGTGAGCAGGACAGAAAAGAATGCATGGAGATCATTCAGAAGGAAAGAAGACGAAGAACTGAAGACCGAATTATGTTTAGATTATGGTGTGTGTTATTATTTCGCATAGAGAATATTTGATTGTAATAACACACACGAATTTGAATCAAGCCGTAATCGAGATCATTGAGAATAAGAAATAACTCTGATATTCGGTAAGAATAACGACTAAATAAGTCATGAATAAGTAAATACCCCTAACAAAGTATTAATGAACATTTTCGTGTAAGTAGTTAAGGGGTATGTAAGACGGGAGTTACAGGTTTCACATCACAATGAACAAATAGTGTAGAAGAACCATGGTGAAGATACTCCAAAGTAGCTGCCACATCAATCATTATGTTCAACCTTTCCAAGACATTTAAATAATAGTTATGAGAGTAAAGCCATCTATCAAGACTCCCATTTGCCATGAATTCCATTATCAGAGATTTGAAATGATCATTTGAGCAACTACTAATGATCTTAACGAGATTACGATGTCGTAAATGGCACAAGGAAGAACATTCAACATCAAAACTTCTTGATGCTTCTTCCATGTCTAAGTTAAACACTTTGACAGCAACTATCTTTTCATTTGGAAGAAGTGCTTTGTATACTGATCCAAAGCTTCCAAAACCAACAAGATTACTCTCATCAAATCTATTTGTTCCCCGTAGAAGCTCAAAATAGGATATCCTGGTTGGTGTATCCAAATCTATTGAATCCCTCTTTGTTGAATTATCATCATCTTCTCTCTTATTCTTTAGAACCACAATGGCTGAGACAATCAAAATGGCAACAACGATAGGTAATAAGCATTTTATCATCAGCGTCACTTTATTTGATATGTGCTTGTTTCCTTTCCCACATGGTTGGACTTGTAGTTGGGGTTTCCCACAAAGATCAATATTCATCATAAAAGATTGAGCAGTAAAATTTTGAAAAGGGCAACCATTTGGAATTTCTCCATGCAACAAATTGTAGGAAAGATTGATGTATTTAAGATGAAGTAATGACTCTAAGGACTTTGGAATTATGCCAGAAAAATAATTATCGGAAAGATCCAAGGACTCAGTGCTTATCATGCCACTAAGCGATTCAGGAATAGGCCCTTGTAATTTGTTTTCAGCCAAAGATAGGGTCTGCAAAGTTTCCAAGCCACCCATAGTTGTTGGGATGCTTCCTGAAATTTGATTTCCTGACAAGTTTAATAGTATAATTGCCCTCAAGTTTGATACTTTTGGTGAAATAATTCCACTCAGGGCATTGGAGGATATGTCTAAAATCAAGATATCTTTGAGACTCCATAGAGAAGAGGGTATATGAGAAACCAATTTGTTAGAGCTAAAATTCAACTCTTGCAAAGAAGTATTCCCGAGACATTTTGGAACCACGCACTCCTGAAAACATGTTGTTAGCAAGATGCAACTCACTTAGACTTTTAAGTTGGCAAAGTTCATTTATAAAGAACCCTTGCAATCTATTGTCACTAAGACTTAAACGTTGAAGGCTATGTAATTTGTTAACTGTATCAGGAATCAACCCATTCAAATGGTTCTCATCCAAATCTAGTTGGATCAAGTTTGTTAAATTTCCAAGGACATTGGGTGTAACTCCATTAAATTTATTTGATGACAAACTTAACGTAACGAGTTTGGAAGCATTTGATATGCTGTTTGGAATTTGTCCAGTTAGTCCATTTTCCTCCAGCTCTAATCCCACCAAGTTGGGAAGGTCAATTCCTAAATATGAAGGGAGAACGCCAGAGAGGGAATTACCCCCCAAGGCTCAAGGTTGTCAATGTTGAAATGTTGAATATGTTGGAAGGAATAGGTCCTTTCAAATGATTATAAGCCAAGTCCAAGACATTAAGTTCATCAAGTTTTCCTATGCCTTTCGGTACAAAACCTGGACAGAAAAGAAAAGTTGATGGAAACCACAACTTTCATATACAAAGAATATATTCATATAGACTTATTTGTATTATCTTTTGAAGTCTTTGTAAAATTTTTAAAGCAAAAATGTTAGAAAAATCATAAACTACCCGTGAAATGCCATGGTTATTGAAGATTTGCTTGAAAATGTAAAGTTTTTTATGTTGTAATTTTTAAATAACTATTTAATAGGAAACTAATACAATTGTAAACCAGAAAAGCTAAGAACAACCGACAAAAATTGATGGAAGAAAATTAAACAGGAAAAAATGGCAGATAAAAGAAAAGATCGAGTTTAACTTGATAGAATATCCAAATGTGTGTATAGCAAGTGGGCACATTATATATGATGTTGCGCTCTTTTGTTGAACAGGGTATAATTGATATGGTACAGAGTACTCAAAAAATTGTTTTCCAAGATTTAAATATCATGTGTGATCCTATGTTTCTGTCATTATAGTTTTACCAACAATTCATGATATCTTTCGATATTTTGGGATTGTAAATTAGTAGCTATATTTAAAATGTATGATTAATGAAATGATGAAAAAAATATTTCATTTTAAATTCATTTTCTATTAGAGAAAAATGATTAAAATAAAATAAAATAAAAATGATATAATAAACTCATGTTTGTAAAGAAGTTTGCATCCAAATATACTTGATTACCATCAAGTGTTTGTAAAAAGTGAATGGAACTTATAATAAGAAAAATAAAGCAGGTCATATTATATATATATATATATATATATAAGAAAATGAGAAAGAAAATTTTTTCTAACCATCAAATGGCTTACCTCCTAGTAATTGCATTTGAGTCTGTATAATTTGAGTATATAAACTTTGGGTTCTTTATGTACGGTTGAAGTGAGAAATTATGTACGTTTTTTTATTGACATTGGTGGTGTACTTTTCACATCAGATTATAATGATCGAGTCAACATGTTATATATATATATATATATATATATATATATATATATATATATATATATATATATATAATTCATACTTTCTCTTTCCTATTGATTAATTCCCTATCAAAAATATTTAATTATAAAATCTTTATTTAATTTCACATAGAACTGAACATAGAACAGCTTCTCTTTGAACCAAATAAATTAAAATGATGCAGTTTAATTATTTGACTGACTATTGAAAATATATTGTATTCTCATTCATTATTCGAGCTTAAAGTTAGTCGAACAGGTGGTTTTAGTTGCATTTAAATTTTTGATTTAATTTTTATGATATATTTTGTAATTGTTTTAATAAGTTTCTAATAAAGTTAAGATGCCTACCTTGATAGGGAATGAGATTTGGTAGACTTGATTTTGGTTTTGATTATTTTAGCTATATTTAATTAGAATTCTGTCTTTGTTTTTAACTTGTTTATTTGTTTGTTTTATGTGTGCGTTTTGTTTTGTTTTATCTATTGCTTGCCAACTACTTTGAGAATGCAAATTGTGGCTAATTATAAGAGTCATAGGTAAGTTATGTCAAACACCTATTACTGTGTCAGTAAACACCCGCAATTCTTCTCTCCAATTATCTTCTTCTCTCTAACATCCGCACTTTTAAGTTTTGAATTAATAATTTATAGAGTGTTGATGAGGTAGAAGGAATTAATTAAGACCTCAAGAAAATAAATTTATTCAAAAAAACTTATTTTTAGGTAAGAGAAAATAAATATATGAAGGCCAAAAGTAATCAAGGAAAATTTAAAAAATAATTTTAATAATCTAAATTTATTTATTTACATTTTTTTATTTAATATTATAATAATATTTGTTATAGGATATTAAATCTCAAACTGTAGAAATAAAGAAATGGAAGAAATAGGTAGGTAAGAGAAATGGAGAGCCATAATCCAAAAGAAAAAAAAAAGAGAGAGAAATGGAGAGCCACTCTCTCCTCCTCCTCAAAATTCTTAGGCTATTTTAGATACAAAGCATCGGGGGTAGGGACTGAGATTAGGTCAGGGATTGGATCTAGTTGTATTGTTTGGTATGAGGGACTGAGGATAACCTTGGATAGGGAGTACAATGAATATGGGGTTGCTGCAAAACCACCTCCCCAACCTGTATTGGGTGAACAATGCTGGGAATAAAAACTTTTAGGATAGAGGAAGGAGTGAAGAGAGGAGAGAGGAAGGAGGGGACAGACCAAAAGATTAAGAAATTCTAAAGGCAAACGGATGAGAGATGGCCAGATAAGAGGAAGGAAGCTCGAATACCTTCTGCAATTACAGATTCCGGTCAAGGTGAGTTACCCAACTCCCTTTTCATCTTCAATATCTTCTATTGCCATTGTTTAGGAATTGCTAAAAGGTTAAATTCTGATTTTGAGTCCGAAATTAAAGGAGAAATTACAAACTGTGATTGGGACATTCTGTTTGATTTATTATGGTGTACTAACTACTGAAACCAAATAACATTGCTGAATGCAGTAGACAATTGTTGATTGATGAAGAATTTAAGTTTGGGAGCCGAAAGACTGCTGTAAGTTTGCTGGTTATTGTTCCTTGATGAGAAAAAGAGAACCTTAGTTACTTAAAAAATGTTTAATGGTTCATAAATCAATGTTTTGGGACTGACCAAAGTTTGACGGAATTTGAGTAAACAAATGCCACTGTCTTTTAAGAAAACTAATACTGGAAGTTCAATTTGATAAATGTAAAAGAGGTGCTATCATGTGGGTATGTCATTTACAAATTGAATATTTATGACGTTGTTGGTTTGTTGAAGCTAAAGAGGTGTGTGTGTGTGTGTATACACGAGTTGTTTGAACGCTATGGGATTCAATTGTTTGAATAAAAATGGCCAAAACCTTTATGTTCTGAGATAAAGAAATGGGGAGAAAATGTCATAAATCATTTAAAATCACGCTTAGTTTATGTTCAAAAGGTTCTGTTTGGTGCTGCCTCACTACTACAAAAAGTGGCTTCCACAGCACTCTATTTGTAGCACTTCTTCTAAAAACGCTACAGCTATAAAGGAGGATATCTTTTGTAGCGCTCAGTTAAACCTGTGCAACAATAGATATATTTATTTGAGAAAAAGATATCCTATAGGATAGCGACTGCTCTGCTACGGATGGTGCTACAATTGATTAAAATGTTTTATAAAATCATCTACTTTAGTGTTTGTCAAGCAAGTGTTACCATAGATGAATTTTAGTTTTTAATGTTTTTAATATGTAAATCCAAAAGAAAACTTGCAAGACTTGAACAAGCACAGAAATTTTCTCCCACCCCTCCATTTTTCTTCATATTCCTTCTTTCCTCTGTAATATGCCAAAATGTACTCAAGGGCTAAGTGTACAAATAGATAATGAAATTAATGATAGAATTGTCTCTAGAAATTGTATAATGACTTTGGGCTTGATTAGCTATAAGTAAATTACCTAATTTCCGTCTAAAATCGGGAATGATCAAAAACCTAATTAGAACCCAAGAATAGAAGGGAATAACACTATTAGTAAGGAAACAATGCCATCTAAACCATTAGTGTACAAACGAAGAGAAATGAAAGAGTTAATGGCATAATAATTATTATTACCAAGAACAATGGTAAAGAAGAAAGAAAAGACTAAGGTCAATTAGTCAATAAATTCTTCTCTCCTTTTTGGGCATATATTTTCGTTCAAGACAGCGATAAAGAGAAGGAAGGGAATTGAATTAAACCATAGGTATTGGTTAGTCCAAAAGCAAAGGAAAAGGAAGAGAAGAAAAGTCAACCAGCTTAGTAATTGGACTTCAATTTGTTATTTTGACCAAAAAGTAACCTTGTAAGAGCATGAAGATAAACAATTCTTCTTTATTTTTGGGCAGCAACTTACGGTCAAAATGAGGAAAAGGGAAGACAAGAAGGCTAACCAAAGCGAACTTGACCATAGTTGGCAATTAACCTACCACTTTTGCAAGAAATCATATGAAGATGACACATGGCATTTTTCCCTTGATTTCTTGAGAAAGTTGGCCAAGAGAATTAAAGAGATGAAGTGAATTAATTTAACATATACTTCACTCTCTCTTCAAGCTCAAAAAATGTCCAAGTGCTTAAGGAAAGAGAAAGCAAGAAGACAAGAAGAGAAGGTAACCTTCTAGCTTGATTTTCTCCTATCAAACCACTTATATGACTCAAACACTCTTCATAAACATTGTTCCTCTTGATGAGAGCTTCATTTCTATGGTTTTATAATTTTAAGAGGAGGTGTTTTGAGCTACCTTGCAAAAGCACAAGTTGAAGAACCAAAGAAAGAACCTAAGGAGGAGCAAGAGGTGAGCTTTAGCTTCATTTTGAGCTATGAATTTGTGTTGGTTGGTTGAGGATTTTGGCATGTGAAATTATGCCCTATTTTTGGTCAAGCTAGGGTTTTAGAGAGTCATGGTGTTTTGATTGTATTCATGGTGTTTTATGATGTTTATAAGGCATATGAAGCTAGTTTGAGGCTTAAATTGGAAGTTTGGTAATTGTTGGATTATATGTCAAATTTCTACCAAAATAGGACACATATAAGGAGTTAGAATTTGGTCATTTTAATGTTACCATTATGTTTTACACGAAAAATTGTGTGGGGATAGCCCCTAGTTATAAATTTTGGATCATTCGAATCTAATTTATAACTTTGTAAATTATGCCAGTGTGAATATCCTGCGTAGCAGTCTGGTTTAGTGATGTTTTTGAATAGTAAAATTATGTCCAATAAATTTGAAACTTTTCAGTCTAAATGTAAATTTGATAAGTCATAATGATCATTTGGATGTGTATGCTGGAAGTTCTACATTTTTAAAGTTTGCTCATATAAAACTGAAAAATCCTGGAACAATGTTTAATAAAAGGGAATTCTATATTAATGTATGCCCATTTGGCTAACGGAGATATTTTTCCCTAAAGTTAGACTTAACAAAGGTCACGTAGAACTTGGAAACACCTTATTTGGATTTTTTTTAGATTTAGTTATGATTTTTGGAAGTTCGGTCAAGAACCAAGGGATTCTTAGCTGCGGCTAGATGGTTTTTTGGCCATGGCCTAAATGTTTCTGACCTGTTTCTGGCTGTGGCCAAGACCCAATTTTTCCTAGATTTCATATTTTCAAAGAGGTGTTGATTGGTATGGCCTTTCTCAACCCTATGGGCCTTTGTTTGAACTTCCAATGGCTACCTAAATGACTCCAATGATAATCAACAAATTAAAACCAAGGATCAATATAGGGATGAGTCTAGAATCATTTAGTTTACCTTATACAAAAGCATTGGGATAAGTAATAACTCGTCCAATTCATGAATTCTCATGTATAGGATTCGATATTTGCCCGGGACAACCAAGGAACTGGTAACAGATCGCGGAACATTGGAAAGGCTAAGGTAGTAACTTCTCCCTCATATTCTATATATCCTGCTTCATGCATATTATTTCCATGATACATACTTGAACTATGAACATGAATTGGGTAGAATTGCCCTTTAAGCATTCAGATGAGAAGGGCTTTGGCCCAGTAGAATACCCAGCGCTATGGGAAGCGACGGTAAGTCCTTGAGTAGAATTGTTTGTTGCATAAACATATCTCTGAATGTTGAATGAATATTGAATTGTTTGGTATGTGGTGGTTGATATGGCATATTTCTTTGTATGCATTTTATATGAGTGTTGTTTGTTACGACTGGGATTCTTTTGAATCTCACCCTTTTCCAATAACTAACCTGCAGCATGGGCAAGTAGCTCTCACAGGAAAAAGGTAACTACAGATGGGTAGAAGTGAAGACTTAGAGTTTACTTTCTGTTGGTTATCTAACTTTTGGATCTGTATATAATGCTAAAGGGTATTTTGTAAAACTAGAACTCATGGTGATAGAAGTACACCAACTGTAGACCCTAAAATTTGTATATAATCGCAGTAAATTAACTAAAAAAAGGTGACTACAGTAGGTAGACCCTTTAGTAACAAACTTAACCTAAATATCTGCTAAGAACTTTAGTAAGTATACTCTGATATTGACAAATGGAAAGAAACCTAAATGAATTAAACAGATTTGAAAAATGGAAATGAGACCATAGCTAAAATGTTTTGAAAAACCCTTCAAAAACCCACTTAACTATAGGATTGAACCCTATAGTGAAGTCAGGATCCCAAATTGATTGAAAACTATTTCTGGTCTTTGATCTGGCAACAGGTCACGTTTTTGACTGTTTTGTATGGTATGAAAGTTTGGTGTTACATCCTCCATGATAGATTCAACTCCAACCTCAGTCTTCTTCTCTTCGTTGTCTTTCGGTATAGAAGCTCTACCACGGCTGTTGTCTCCCAGCCGTAGCTACCTGACCTCGTTGTCTTCCTCCACCCTCACCACCGTCCCTACTCTTCTCCCTCACCCCCAACCCCGTCCCTACCTATCCCCTTCCCAACTTCATCTCTTTCTCACCATCACTACCATCATTGGGCCTTCATTCTTGCTTTAGATGCCCTTAGTTCTCCCCAGTTTTCTCACAGTCTTTGTTTTTCTTCATTGTTTTCAGTTTTCTATTTCCACCATTCCAGGATCCTTTTTCTCTTCCTATCTGTTTTCTCATGTGATTGTGTTGTAGTATGATGTAAATTGCAGGTGTCGGATATCAAGGAGAGGTGACTTTGGATAATTGAAAAATGTGTATAGGGTCCTATGATTTATCTCGGGTTCTAAAACAATTTGAGATTGGTGCTAGTGGTTGCAACAGAAAAGGAAGGGATAGCAGGGTCATGTGATGAATAGAAGCATAGTTCAGATGATATGTTTGTGATTATAGAAGCATAGTTCAGATGATATGTTTGTGATTATTTCATTTCAAGTCTTTCGCTCCTATGTGATTTCCCTTGTAATCTTCTATTATATTTGGTTCTTGTTAATGGGTTCAAAGGTGTTGTTTCCCTAAGCATTTTGTTTCGGATTTTTTCTCAGGGTCTTGTTCCTTTATGCATTTAGTTGCCATTTGGTACTTTGTCCACCCCTTTAGCAGTCACGAGTGCTTTAGGGATGAACATATCCCAGATATTTATCCATCCGAATCACTTTGTCAGCTTCTATTGTTGATTTTTTAAATTGCTTGTCATTATAGGATGGAATATTTACAAGTGAGCTTGTTAGCAAGTTACTGCTAGATGTTTTTAAACTACTTTTTTGCTCATTCTTCTGATAGTGTCTTAAATTCCTCTCTGATGCTTCTCTTATGAGAAGCTTTGATTAATTTTGAAGTTATAGTTTATTCATCTAAATTAAATTTTCAATGATGATAAATCCAAATGCTTGTTTCTCTAAGCATTTGCCGTGGCTACCTTGGAGCTTTTGCCTTTGCCGGGCTTGAGAGCTAATGCTGCTCAAATCCTTCCTTGGATGTTTGAGAAACTTTTAACCAATTGTTGTTCTTGATCCTTTCATTTTGAACTAATTGGTATAGTTTTTTAATATTGTATTTTTCTCAATTGTTCCTTTTCTCCTAAGAGATTCCAATGTTTGCACTATGTCCTTAATTATTTTTTTATTGACTTGCAAATCCCCCAATTGGCTGAAACGTTTATGTTATACAGCGTGCCTTTTTTGATCTATTGATAGTAATTGGCAAAAAATTGGCAAATTCAAAGGTATGTTTCTCAAAATTTTATCACCCATTTCAGAGTGCTATCAATGCCAAAGGTGAGTGCTAGGCTATAAACATAACAATAATGGATGAAGTAGGTAAGTTAGCTAGTTGCTATTTTATTTCAAGCTGTGAATTTCAGAGTAACGCTTGACAGAGCAAACTTATGAATTGGACTAAATTTGTGATATTGTGGTACACATTTTGAGGATTAATACAAGTTCTAGATCATAATTTTTGGATTTGTGGTTTAATAGTTATGATTTTTCTAACATAACTCAGAAGGTAGGAACTATGTTACGAAAATGTTTTGTGCATATTTTATAAATGGGTCTTTCTGTACCAAATGGAATAGAAATGAACCTAGGTCTTATTTTTCTTTCAGAGAACGTTTGAAGAGCTCAAAATAGAGCTTTGAACCACTAATTTTGGAGATATATTGAATTAGTTATGATTTTCCAAAATTTTTAGAAAAATTCATTGTCTCCTAGTACTCAATTTTAGAGAAAGAGTTTAAAGTTATAAAGTTTTTAGTTTTAACAAGGGTACTATTTGGGTCACATGTAATTCTTAAATGACTAAACAACTCTGATAAATGACCCTAGAGTGAGGTACTATATAAAACAATTCTTAAAAGTCATAATTACATGTTGAATGGTAGAGGCTTAACCATGCGCGTGATTAAATAGGCAATTGGAATATTAAAGCATAAGTTTATCAACTTTATTTATATTCCCTATTTGAAAACCACCATTTAGACAAGAAATAGTTCAACTATGACATAACTAATGCACATGTTAACTATCTTGCATGTACATACAAATGTTAGGGTTTGGTTTGTGCCCAAACTCCACCACGAGGACATCATAAAAGAAGTAGTGCAAGCGTGAGAGGGTATGATAAATGTAGTTTTAATCATTCATTTCATATATTATGTTTTGGTTGCATATTTGTTTGTGCCATTATTGCCGCAGTTAAACATGAGAACATGTAAATTTTGTTACTTCTGTTATTGTCATGGCCATGTGTAATAAAAGTTTCATTTATTCAGTTTTACAGTTATTCAGTTCTTGTAAGGTATTGTTTTTTGTGGTTTATTTCACATGCTCAATTATTTATCATGCATTGTATACTGAAATATGATTATTGCTATTGAGATTCCCCAATCTCACCCCTCTATTATTAACCATAGGAACAAGTACATCATTGGGAAAGGATAAGCTGGTGGAAGCTTAGCTGACATGGATGGAAGAAAGCATATAGCATGTTTTGTTACATTAATTTTGCATTAGTGTGGCTTATTATAATTACTTTGGCATGTGAAAAATTCCTAATTTTATTATATATTTTTACACTTTATTTTGGGATTTAGTCATATTAATTGAGTTTAAAATGCTTTACTTGTGATAAATTGATATTAAAAATAAATATATTAAATTGGGATTAAAATGGACAAAATTGTCAAAATAATTTCAATTACTCTTAATCATTGATTTTAAGAATGTTTAATATTGGTTTAATTGGTTTTCAATTGTAAGTGTTTGAAAAAGGGGATTTAAAAATTGAAAATGACAGTCTGGTGTCAAATTTCAGAAATGCCATTTTGGTACCACGAATTTCTTAAATGTCAGTTGATTCCTCACAAAACTACGGCGTTTTTGCGGATTGAAACTTAGGTCTGGTCTGATTGAGAGGAAGCAGACGGAAATTAAAGAGAGAGCAGAGACGCGACAGAGAGTGAAGGGGAGAGAACAGCCGCAAGCTCAGCTTGCAATCACCAACATCATCGTCACCACTCTCATCACTGTCACCTAATCACCATCATCACTGCCACTCCTCCTCACCTCCATCTTCGTCATCTCACCATCATCATCTCTTCTCCACCTTCGCCTGTCATTATCACTGAAGAATCTGAGAACGCAGAAACAGACGGAACCATCGCAGCGAATAAATCATCATCTCCGGTTCCCTCCCAACTTCAACAACCATCGCACATCTTCCGCCAAGCCACCGTCGAAGCCATCATTCCAGATTCAGAGACAGAGTGCCGACAAGTTCAGCTTCATCACCAGCCAGTCTCAACTTTACCTTCACCCTATATCTCCGTCTTCACCATCCGTTTTCACTATCATTCCTTCACCACCGTGAACTCCATTGTTCCAACATCATCACTTCACCATCATCTTGTTCAGCCGTGGCTCTCTCCTCTGTTCTCCTTCTGGTTTTCTGGGTTCAATTTTAGCCGAGCCAAATTGGTTTAGTGCTAATTGGTTATTTTAATCTGTGACTTTACATGGCTGGGTGTTTGAATTAGAGAGTTATTATTTTCCTTGAAGTCATTTTCATGAGTGGTTAGGAACTTTTGTGCTCTTGGAGATGAATTGAAGATGGATTGAGCTCACATGTACTTCAAATGGGAGTTTATTTTATCTATAGCTCATTATATTTGTGCTTTCTTAGATTTAGAAATTCATTTATGTAATAATACTATGATTTTAGTTATATTTTATTTTATGGATTGAGTTCTTGTGATTTTGGATTTGTAACGAGGACGTGTACTCATCAATATCTATGGTTTATATATATATTTCTCTATGATTCTATTGCTTTCTATTTATTTAACATGGTATTATTGGATAGTTTGATAGAATTGGAATTATAGTTAGACCTAAATGCATTACTTACTTCATAATCACTCTTTAAGGGGTTTTAATAATGCTTAAATTAATGGGTTCATAAGTTTAAGCATTAGACTCAATGGTAATTGAGGTATGGTATGGTATATTAGGAAACTTAGAGAAACCCATTACATTAAGAGGGCTTAATAGCATTTCAAGAGTAGAGGTCTTTCTCTTATGATGTTAGACTCATTGGTTAATGAGGTTTGGAATATCAGAAGCTTAGTGTATTAACTCTCAGAATATTTTAATTGAGTAAGGATAGCTATTGAAAACCATTTCCAAGAGCATATTCATCACTTACATCTTTAACCCATATCCATCCCTTCCTATTTGAAAATCCCAAAAAATATTTATTAATTGCATTTAATCCATGGTTTTGAAAATCAATCAATATTGTTTTGCCCTTGTCAATTTTTGCATTGTAATTATTTTTTTTTACTAGGAATTAGTTTCATGGTGGCCATTCTGTATGGTTTAAGGTTTTGATGTCATCGAATAGTATATAAGAATTTCACTTATCTATGTGACAAATATATCATGAGCTTTCACTGGTTCTTGATCTTCACTTTATTTGTTGTTTCACATAAATGAAATGAAAAAAACCATAATTTAATTTTAGAGAAAAATATTTAAAAAGAAAAGAAAACACACGAGTAAAGTACATACCTGTAAATGAGTTAGCATCCAAATATAACTCTTTCAAAGATGTGCAGTTGCTTATTGATTTTGGAATGCTTCCCTCTAACTGATTATCAGTAACACCAAAGGCTTCAAGTAAAGGGAATTGACGGCACATTTCTTCTGGAAAATTACCCTTTAAATGATTCATGCCAATGCTAACATAGCTCAAAGAGGGCATCTTCCAAAGGAATGAAGGAATTCCACCTATGAAAAAAATACAGAATATTTGTTTGTTGGTATAGTAAGTCTAGAAATTTCCTTAATTCACACGCAATTGTATAAGTAATACATGGAATTTCGTTAATTAGAGGATTAAAATTAATAGACTATTATTTAACTTTTGTTGGAAATTAATTTAAAAGGGAGTCTTCCAATATAATATCAATTACCAATTGGACATTAAAACTCTTTTAAAAAAAGATATGCTAAAGAGAGATTATGGAATTAATTTCACCTATATAAAATGAACAACCAAGTTATTTATATTTTGCATTAAAGCTATTTATTATTTACAAGGCTCTAACGTTGCAATCTGGCTGTGAATTCATCATAGACTTAAATAGGTGATATCATTTGCTTATAATTTACATATATATACTATATAAAAAAAACTTGAATATTTGTCTTATGCTGATTAATCCTTGCATAAATATTAAAAAGGGAGAAATCAAATATAACCATCAAATTGCCTAACTTTTAATAGTTATATAGCTAATGAGATAAGTGTTTTATTTTGTAATTGTTGAATAATTATTTAATAGGATTTTATAAATTTGTGAAATAAGAAAGAAATGATTAAAAATATTGAAAAAAGAAAAATCAGGGAAAGGAAGAGAAAAAATATAGAGTTGAAGATAATAATGATTTATTCCAATATCAATCTCTTGCAGCACTGAATTGTAAAATAGTGAAGATGGTATAAAACATCTGTAGTTGTGAAAGATTGCCAATCTCATTCGGGTGGGCCAATTGTCATAGATTAAATCAATTACCAATTGGACATGCATTAAAATTCCTTTTCAAAGAAGGAATGCTGAATTGAGATTATGGAATTAATTTTTAACAATCAAATTATTTATATTTTGCATTAAACTAATTAAAAATATTTTCAACGCTCTAACTTCAAAAAAGATATGATGAACTAGTCATTGGCCAAAACGCTATATTTTTAGTTTTTATAATAACAAAAAAGCCTTGTATGGAGGTGTAGCAGCGTAACTTTTCCTAACTTAAAAGTAAAGTATTTTCAGTTAAAAAATTTGCAAATATCAAATAAGCATAAATAATAAATGAAATATTTGGAAAGGAGTTGTACTGCAGATAGAATACAGGGAAAGAAGAAAAATAAGAGGCTAGAAAGAACCAGAAAAATTATATATGAAGTGTAGTACACAAAAAATGCCACACCAGGCAGTTACGCCAGGCAGTTACAACGCTACTCAAACCACACATTTGTTTTGGGAGATTACTAGATGAATTATTTATTCCAACATCAATTTATTGCAGACTGAACTGTTAGATAACGAAAAAGGTATATGAACGAAAAGTTGATTATTTTGAAGATACAATATTTTTAGTTCTAAACAATTGCCAATCTCATTTGAAATATCTCCTTCAAATATGTCAAACCCCTTAATATTCTGATATTCGCTATATAATAAATGCGTAGTTCAGATGACATATAGAAATAGTGAAACTATACTGATAATAAATACTTACTGATATTATAGAAAATCCTCATATTGGTTGAAATATATATATAGAGTACAAAAGAAATAAATTCCACAACTAAAAATAATCAGTTGTAACTCCTGGCTAGGACCAGACCTTCAATCGCCAGTAATTACGGTTTTGCCCTTAGAGCCACTGCCCTCTGCTGGAATATTTTATATATTGAAAAAGGGTGAGATTCGAATGAATCTCAGTAGTAATATACAATCAGTCATATAAAATGCGATAAATAAATATGCAATGCACCATGATATGTAAAATGCTAACTCATGTTGTATGCATAATGTTTAAGGCCAAACGACTGTTTGCAACCCCGGCTAAACTCGTGTCCATGGTCAAACGATATGTTTAGACCCTGGCTTATTCGCGTGTTGTGCCACAGGCACTGTCATGTTACAGAAAATGGCATACACAACATAAAAATAATCACATAGTATATGAGAGAAAGAGTTACTACCTGGGTCCTTTTTCAGTCCAACTGTTTATCCAAAACTTTTTCTTCGGCTCGGGCTTTTACCAGTTCCTATAAATTAAAATTAACAAGTAATTGGTTATTACTTGTATTACTACTATCTTTAATCATATTATGCTGATTATCTCAGTTTCAGTGGCTTATACACTATATAATTTTGCATAGTGCAATTTTACTATTCTTTAGCAAATTGGCAGATTTTTTCAGTTAACTTTGAAAAATCATAACTAATTCTAGAAAAATCAAAATTGACTAGGTCCAAAGCTTACATGAAGCTCTTGAAATATATTTTCATAGAAAAATATCAAAATCTACCCAGTTTTACCATATTACTCCCAGAATTTTCCGAAATACCCCTATTCCAGATTACTCTCCAGAAACATAGTACAACTTTGAAAATCCATATCTCCTAATATACTCGTCCAAAAATTGTGATCCACATATAAAATTAAATATCTGCATGTCTACTTTATTTCTAGAAAGTTTCATAATTTTTGGTTTAGTTTTGGTTTTCCAAAATATCAACAAAACCAACCTATTTTCCAGAAATATAGTTTGAGAGCAACCAACTTCAAAAATTCATATCTCTCAACATACTAATCCAAATAACACAAAATATATATCAAAGTAAATCTTAGAATATGAAATTTCATTCTATAAAGTTTCATATCCATTGGAAAAGATTACATTGCGCAAACATATGATGAAACCGACGGCCAAAATCTGGACTTCCAGGATTGTACCTGTTTCTAAACTCAGGTTTTGAAAATTATAACTCTCTCTACAGATATCCAAATGATGCATTCGACCACTCATTTTAAATTTTGGGATGTATACTACCTCCCTGTAAATGTTCATAAATATTGGATATGATTTGGTTGGCCATAATTCTACACAAAACGGACTGACTCTGAAAAACGTCAGTTTTGATAGTCTAACGTCAAAAATTAATAACTTATTCGTTTTGACACCAAATTGAGCTCTTCTTGATTCTATTTCATACTAAACATCCTAAATTTTTCATAACAAAAAGAATCAGGTGCAAAATCCATTTGTGTCCTCCGTTTGAGCTTTTATAAGTTTCCAACAGAAACTCTGTTTTCCGACGAGTAAAACAGAGTTAAGAAAACTCACATGGAGCTACGGTTTTTCACTCCAATCTCAAAGATTTTAACTCTACATACTCCTAAACATGTTTCTTGTGTTTGGGGATGTGATTACAGAAGCAAAGAGGTAAAAAATCCCACGTAAAAAGGACACATAATCACTGGTTTTGGTATTTTTCGGTGACTTCTCTTGATTCCAGCAGCAAAACAACCCATCAAAACTACTGAAATCCTATGGAAATCCAAGGTAAAAGTAGAGGAGACTTACCTAAACATGTTTATGATGTTGTATGGGAAGTTTGAAGCTTCCTTAGCTTGTTTCTCTTCTTCCTTCATTTTGCTCTCTCACACTCACGTATCTCTCTTCATCTGTTTTTCTGTTTTGTTTTCTGTTTCTTCAGCCTCCTTCTCTGAACCTTTTGGATGAAAGAGTATCTTATGTATGGTGGGGCTGATATGTGTGTGTGCTGTCCAACGTGAAGTGCATGGAGAGACAAGAGAGTGTTTTAATTCAATGGGCAAGTGTGTGTGTGTTGTTTATTGGTTCAATAATGTGTATGTGCTGTCATATTTTAAATGTAGTGTGTGTGTGTTGTTCGTTAAAGAATCCTCCAGGTGTGCCAAATGAAAAGAGGAATGAGTGATTAATTATTTGTCTGTGTTGATAAGTTTTTTTTATATATACATATAGGTATATTTTTATCCTATTAATTACACACACTAGATCCTAATTTTTCCCTTTGTCTAATTTAAGTTTCCTTAAATTTTGTAGGTTCCATAAATTGGTTTACTATCTAGTTTCATTAAATTAATCCTTGCATTAAATTTTTGGGATGTTACAAACACTACTACAGAAAAGGGATTTAACGTCACATAAAGACGTCCCTTCTTTGAAAAGGGAAGTAAAAATTGTACGCAGTGGCATTTACGTAAATAAAGAGAGATTTTTTAATCTTTAGGTGTCCCTTCTTCAAGAAGGGACGCCTAATGTGGGAACATTAGGCGTCCCTTCTCAAGAAGGGACGCCTAATATAGGGTGCATGCCAGCCACGTGGCTGGCATGCACCCCACATTAGGCGTCCCTTCTCTATGAAGGGATGCCTATTTATATGTTTAGGCGTCCCTTCTTAGAGAAGGGAGCCTAAACATATTTCCCTCCACTTTTTCATCATTTCCCTCCATTCCGTTCGTCACTCTTCCCCCCTCTCTCAAAAACACTTAGCCTCCTTCCACCGTGGATCCCTTCCACCGCTGTATCCCTCCTTCTTCATTTTCTCTCATCTCCTCCTTCTATCATCTCACTTCAATACTCACCCCCTGTATCTTTCTCTTCCGCCTTACTAACTTCTTGCAGCGAGAAAGTTACTAGCTAGTCTTCTCTTCTTTCTTTTTTTCCCCAACTAGCTAGGGAGACGAAGGTCAGCTCCCCACCAGTGAAAGCCTCATTTTCCTTGATCTTTTCATAGTTTGCAGCATCGGAGCTCCCTCTCTCACGGTGGTGCGCGCGCCTCCTCCCTCCCAACCTCTTCATCACGCCATTTTAATTTCCAACCTGTAAGCTTTTTTGTTTTTGTTTTTGCTTTTGGTTTATTTTATTTCACTTTAGTTAATGTCATGATCGACCGTTTAATTTAAAGTAGTAGTTTTGCTAGAAACTATAAGCCACTCATATATGCCATAAGTACATATGTATGCTAGAGATTCCATAAGTACATATAGTAGTTTTGCTAGTTAACTAATTTTATTTGATTAAATAAGTTATATAATTTATTTAATTATAAAATAAAACATGTTTAGGAAGCTCTGAGTGCTATATAAAAAGACACATTTTAGAGTGCTAAATGCAAATTTAAGTCTAAAATCTAAACATGCATATAACTTGTTTTATTTTATAAAACAAGTTATCAACAAGTAATTTTCAACATTAACCAATTGATTTTAATTTCATTGGTTTGAAATAATGAATACATGTATAGAACTTTTAATATTATGTAGGTGCATAGAACTTTTAACTTGTACTAATTTAAACATATTAGTTCCCTAAAGAAAAATTGATATTTTAAATTGTTGATATTGTCCTTAATTGCCTAAGTTACTTTATTTTTTTTTGTTTTGTTTGAATTAAGGTGAAATGGTTTGTTATTAACATTGTGGGATCTTACACTTAATGGGAAATGCTGCCGAAATGTTTTTTGAAAAAAGTGATAAAAGGCAATCTCATAGTTAACAATTGTTATAAACTTGAGTGTTATTGGGAATGGTTTAGGTGGTAAAACAATGGATCATAGTTGGCTGAATGCTTTGAGAACTAGTGAAGAATATGAGAATGGGGTGTAAGAGTTTATTGAATTTGCTAGAAGGAATGCTCCAACTAAAAATGGGAAGTATTTTTGTCCTTGTGTGAATTGTTTAAACGAGAGTCGACGAGATGTTGATGATATAAGGGATCACCTACTTTGTGATGGAATAAATCTTCGATACACAAAGTGGATATGGCATGGTGAGGAAGTAATTACTGATTGTCCGTCGCACAAGAAGGAAGGAGTGGATGTTATAAATGATGTATGTTATTGATTTTAACCAATTGCTTTTGATTTATAGTGCCCTCAACAGCCAGGTGGTACTGAATGTGGCTATTATGTTCTACTTTACATGTATAATATCATTCAAAGTGGCGTTACAAATGATTTTCAACAGGTAATCAAATGATAATATTTTGGTTGTATTTTAATTGAATTGCTAAACAATCCTTTAATTTCATTGATTTCGTATATATAATCATATTTTCTAATTTGTAGATCTTATAATGATGCTGCTTACTTATATGAAGACATTAATTTGATCAGAGACTTGTTGGCTGGAAGGATTCTTCAACACATTGATTTGTAGAAGTTTATCATTTCCTGTACATTTACTTAGTAGTTGTTTATTATATTAGTGGACAACATTTCTGTCAACAATGTAGTGCATGAATGTTTCATTAGAGGTGGATGTTGTGTTTTGTTAATTATAAACTGCGTGCTGTATGTTTCCTTTTTGTGTATACGTTTCTGTTTGCTTTCAGACTGATATGGCCAGAAACAATACAAATGGCACTGTATGAAAAAAAAACACTTTAGGCGTCCCTTTTGGCCAAAGGGACGCCTAAAGTCCCTAATTTTTAAATAAAAAAATTCTAAACGGGGACTTTAGGCGTCCCTTTTGGCCAAAGGGAGGCCTAAAGTCCTTACTTTAGGTGTCCCTTTTGGTCAAAGGGACGCCTAAACCCAGCCCTTTAGGCGTCTTTTTACAAAGGATGTCTAAAGTCCAAATTTACTACGTCGCTGGCATACGCGTCCCCTCATAAAAGGACGTTAAAAGTCCCAAATAAGGGACGTTAAAAGTATTTTTTCTAGTAGTGAAAATAGGTGGAAAAAGGAGAGTAATGTCAGTAACAATTTTTATGCATAATAAATTATTATGTATATGAGACAAATTTGTATTTTTTTTAATAAAACAAATTTGTATTTTTGAAAACATATATGTCACAACTTGCAAATTTTATAGAAACAATCACACAAATATATTATAAATGATAAAATACAGCTGCACTTGTTTTCAAGAAGAAATAACCTATTCATGCTAAAACACATATTTGTTGGAAGACTCCTAGAAAAATTAATTTTGTTAACTACAAAATTTTTAAAAATATTAATTAATAATAAATAACCAAATTTAAATTAAATGTTCTAAACATGTTTGTATGGCTTAGTAATATTGGAAAAAAATTGTTCAAAATTTTTTTTAACAACGTAGAAATAAAAAAAACATTTATTTAAAGACAGATAATGAGTCTTTACATCCGTTTCCAAAAAAATGAAGATTAAAATTTGCAAGTGTTGTCCAATTCCAATTCAAACTCAAGGCGTTCAAACTCAATTCCAAATTGAATAATGCTGCTAAGATTATTAATCCTGAATCATTTCAGAGCATTGAATCATTGCCTTAAATTATTTCAAAAAATCCACTGCCCTTAAATGATATATATAAATTATTTTCCATGCAAGGAATTTTTTTAGGATGCATGTGAGATTTGTAACACCCCAAATTTTGGGACAAGAGAATTAAAAATAAGCCTAACTCAAGTATACTGTTAAGCTCCGGTTTAGCAAGTGTCCCAGTAAGGAATAATTTTATTCCCTAAAATTAAAGGGAATTGAATGGAAAATTAGAGAGCAAATAAGTGATAAAACAAGGCAATTAGGGGTCACATACAACATAATTATATTTGGAACACAAAAGTGATTTGCTGCTAGTGAGTTTTCCAGCAAGGAAGCCATGTTTTGTGACATTTTTCAATAGGCATATATATTAATTCAAGAGGAAAAACGGTAATTTCCTGAAGTTGGAGGTTCCGGGCTAGTACGAGAGGAGGCGTTGGTTATCTGAAGGCCTTTCTATTTGTTTAAGGTCTATAATTACTTTGTACAACCCTATGAGGAATTCTGTATGTAATCAAGCAATATTGTTTCAATATATCAGTATATTTATGCTATTTCTATGTGCCCACTGAGCTACGCTAATGCTGTCAAACCCCTTAATATTCTGATATTCGCTATATAATCAATGCGTAGTTCAGATGTCATACAGAAATAGTGAAACTATACTGATAATAAGTACTCACTTATATTACAGAAAATCCTCATATAGTTTGAAAAATATATACGGAGTACAAAAGAAATAAATTCCACAACTAAAGATAATCAGATGTAACTCCTGGTTAGGACCGGACCTCAATCACCGGTAATTACAGTTTTGCCCTTAGAGCCGCTACCTTCTGCTGAAATATTTTTATATGTTGAAAAAGGGTGAGATTCAAATGAATCTCAGTAGTAATATACAATCAGTCATATAAAATGCGATAAATAAATATCCAATGCACCATGATATGTAAAATGCTAACCCGTGTTGTATGCATACTGTCCAAGGCCAAACGACTGTTTGCAACCCCGGCTAAACTCGTGTCCATGGTCAAACGATATGTTTAGACCCTGGCTTATTCGCGTGTTGTGCCACAGGCACTGTCATGTTACAGAAAATGGAATATACAACATATAAATAATCACATAGTGTATGAAAGAAAGAATTACTACCTGGGTTCTTTTTCAGTCCAACTGTTTATCCAAAACTTTTTCTTCGGCTCGGGCTTTTACCAGTTCCTATAAATTAAAATTAACAAGTAATTGGTTATTACTTGTATTACTACTATCTTTAATCATATTCTGCTGATTATCTCAGTTTCAGTGGCTTATACACTATATAATTTTGCATAGTGCAATTTTACTATTCTTCAGCAAATTAGCAGATTTTTCAGTTAAATTTGAAAAATCATAACTAATTCTAGAAAAATAGAAATTGACTAGGTCCAAAGCCTAAATGAAGCTATTGAAATATATTTTCATGGAAAAATATCAAAATCTACCCAGTTTTACCATATTACTCCCATAATTTCCCGAAATACCCCTATTCCAAATTAGTCTCCAGAAACATAGCATGACTTTGAAAATCTGTATCTCCTAATATACTTGTCCAAAAATTATTTTCTATCCATAAAATTAAAGCTATGAATGTATACTTTAAATCTGGAAAGTTTCATAATTTTTTGTCAAGTTTTGATTTTCCAAACGTTCGACACAAACAAACTGCTTTCCAGAAACACAGTTTGAGAGCAACTGACTTCAAAACTTCATATCTCTTAGTATACTAATCCAATTAACACAAAATATATATCAAATTAAATCTAAGACTATGTACTTCAACTCAGGAAATTTTCATGGCCATTGGGAAAGATTACATAATTCAAAAAGACCACGAAATCAACTACTAGAATCTGGACATTCAGGATTGTACCTGTTTCTAAACCCATCTTTCAAAAATCATAATTTCCTCTACAGATATCCAAATGATGCATTATACCACTAATTTTAAATCTTGTTATGTCTACTATCTTCATGTAAAGTTTCGTAAATAATGGATGTGATTTGGTTGGCCATAAAGCCACACGAATCTGACTGACTCTGATAAACATCAGTTTTGATAGTCTAACTTCAAAAATTAATAACTTATTCGTTTTGACACCAAATTGAGCTCTTCTAGATTCTATTTCATACTACACAACCTAAAAGTTCCATATCAAAAAGAACCAGATGAAAAATCCATCTGTAGCCTCCGTTTAAGCTTCTAAAATTTTCTGATAAAAACTCTATTTTCCGGCGACCAAAACAGAGTTGATAAAACTCACATGCAACCATGATTTTGGACTCCAATCTCAAAGATTTTGACTCTACATACTCCTAAACATGTTCCTTGAGGTTGGGGATGTGTTTACAGAAGAAAAGGAATCGAAAATCTCATACAAAACGGACACAAAATTGCTGATGTTTATGACAGAAGCTGTTCAGCGAATTTCATCACTTCCAGCAGCAAAACAACCCAGAAAACAGCCACAAATCCAATGGAAATCCAAGGTTAAAGTAGAATAAACTTACCTAAACACGTTTATGATGTTTTGTTTGAGATTTGGAGCTTGTTCTTCCTTCGTTTCTCTTTCTGTTTTTCTGTTTTCTGTGTTTATGTTTATGTTTCTTCTCTTATGTTTCAGTTGCTGCTTGAACGTTGAATGGAGAGGGAAGAGAGTATTATATTTACAGTGAGGTGTGCTTGTATGCTATACGTATGTGTTGGACAAATGAAAGAAGAGAAAAGAGTAGGTAAGTGTTATTGTCTTGAAGGTGTATGTGTAGGTATGTGTGTGGTACATGTGTGTGTTTGTTGTGATGGGAAGGAGTCACAATGCATGGATGAGCTGTACGTGTGTGTGCTGTCAAGTGTGGGTGTGTGTGTTTTTATACACATATAGGTATATTTTTATCCTATTAATTACACACACTAGGTCCTAATTTTTCCCTTTGTTAAATTTAAGTTTCCTTAAATTTTGTAGGTTCCATAAATTGGCTTCCTATCTAGTTTCCATAAATTAATCCTTACATTAAATTTTTGGGATGTTACAATTCTCCCCCCGTAAAATTAATTTCGTCCTCGAAATTTGTTACATATATAAAGACATAAATTCTGGGTATCGTCTCTTCATGTCTTCTTCAGCTTCCCAAGTTGCTTCTCTAAGAGATAACCCCTTCCATACCACTTTGATGAATGGAATACTCCTATGTCTTAGTTGTTTTTCCTGTCGATCAATGATTCGGTCTGGCGTGACCTCATACGTCAAATCATCTCGTACGTCTACCTCTTCATATTCAATCACATGTTCTGGATCAGGTTGATATTACTTTAACTGTGACACATGGAAGACATCATGTAGTCTACTCAAACTTAGGGGTAAAGCTGTTTGATACGCTACTGGCCCAATCCTAGACAAGATCTCAAAAGGACCAATATACCTTGGGCTAAGCTTTTTCACCTTTAACGCCCTACCAATACCAGTAGTAGGCGAAACCTTCATAAATACGTGGTCTCCAACTTGAAACTCAAGAGGTTTTCGCCTTTTGTCAGCATAGCTCTTCTGTCGACTTTATGCAGCTAATAACTTCTGCTTAATAATCAACTTTATTTGCTCTGTTGTTTGATCAACAATATCTGGCCCGTACATCTGCCTCTCGGATAACTCTGCCCAGCATAAGGGTGATTGGCACTTCCTTCCATACAACGCTTCGTAGGGAGCCATTTGAATGCTCGAATGATAGCTGTTATTGTATGCGAATTCCGCCAAAGGAAGGAATTGGTCCCAACTACCTTTGAAATCAATAACGCATGCTCTGAGCACATCTTCTAATGTCTGAATTGTTCTCTCAGTTTGTCCGTCTGTCTGAGGATGATAGGCCGTACTGAATCGGAGCTTAGTACCCAAAGCCTCGTGTACCACCTTCCAAAATTTGGAAGTGAACCGAGGATCTCTGTCAGATATGATGTTCTTTGGCGTACCATGTAGACACACTATCTCCTTGATATAAATGTCTGCAAGTTTATTGGGAGATAGTGAATGCTGATTGGGAGAAAATGAGCTGTCTTCGTGAATCGGTCTACAATCACCCAGATGGCATCATGGTTTTGGACTTTTGGTAGTCCTGTCACAAAATCCATAGTAATGCTCTCCCATTCCTACTCAGGAATTGCAGGGTTTTGCAGTAGTGCTGAAGGTCGTTGGTGCTCAGTTTTGACTTTCTGACATGTAAGGCAACGAGCAACAAACCTTGTCACATCCTTTTTCATGCCTGGCCACCAATATGTGGATTTCAAATTGTGGTATATCTTAGTTGCTCTTGGATGTAAAGTATATTTACTCATGTGTGCCTCTTCCAGGATTTGTCGTTTCAACTCAATTTGTGGTGGAACATATATTTGCTTCTTATATCTGACTAGCCTACTTGATGACAAGTCATGTTCCTGAGTTTCTCTGTTTGTAATCATGTCTCTAATAGACTGTGCGTGTTTATCTTGCATCTGAGCTTCTTCTATGATTGCTCTTAGATTATTCTCTATCTTAATAACATTGATGTTGTTAATCCTGATCTGGTTAGAATGATTAAGATTCCTAAAATCTTCAATCAGCCTTTGCTCGTGAATTATAAGGGCTGCTACCTGCATTGTTTTGTGGCTCAATGCATCTGCTACTACATTAGCCTTACCTGGATGATACTTGATCTCCAGATTATAGTCTTTAAGTAACTCCATCCACCTACGCTGCCGCATATTGAGCTCTTTCTGATCGTATAAATACTTTAAGCTCTTGTGGTCACAGTACAACTCTATAGTCATCCCATATAGATAGTGTCTCAAGATTTTTAGTGCAAATACAATTGCTGCTAACTCAAGATCATGTGTAGGATATTTTTGTTTGTGAGGCTTCAGCTGACGAGATGCGTATGCCACTACTCGGCCTTGTTGCATCAGAACACATCTTAATCCATACCCACAGGCATCTGTGTAGACAACAAAGGTCAATTGTGGATCTGGGATTGTTAACACTGGTACTGTTGTTAATTTCTGTTTCATCTCTGTGAAGCTCCTCTTACAACTGTTGTCCCACACAAAAGGTTGAGTTTTTCGTGTTAACTTTGTCAATGACAAAGCTATTCTGGAGAAATTTTGTATAAATCTCCTGTAATAACTGGCAAGACCCAGAAAACTGCGTATCTCAAATACTGTTTCTGGCCTCTTCCAGTTCGGTACTGCTTCTACCTTGTTTGAATCTATTGAGATCCCTTGCTATGAGATCATATGGCCTAGAAATTTAACTTCCGATAACCACAACCTACACTTGCTCAATTTGGAATGGAGTTGCTTACTCTTCAACATGTTTGATGCTATTCTATACAATACAAAGTGCTTGTTGGGTTTTAGAGACCCAGATGACATGGGGATCCGCACAACACTGCACTTCTTTCCAGATATAGTGGTTTAGTTTGGAAGAAGAACAAGATTACAGAGTAGGGTCCAACGGACAATTTTATGGACGTTAGGGAGAAAATTGCAGGGTACATGTCTGCATGCATGTACTGGCACTGATATGCAGTCTATGCACAATATTTTAATGCCCGGAGACAGTGGGCATGATTTTTGAGATGAGGGCAGTTATGGGGTACCAGTGGCTGGGAGCAGTTTGAGTCGGTATCTACATTTTTGCACGAGTACACAAAAGTTAAGCGTGCTCAACCCAGGAAAATCTCGAGATGGGTAACCCCCTGGGAAGTTACATTAATATGTTATGTTATGTAACATAAATGAGTAAGAACACATTCTATAGTAGGATAGAGGCTGTATGTAGTTACAGGTTTTCTCTGTCTACTACAAACCCTTGTTATGCATTATTACAAGAGTACTTGTGTACCCAACACAATGCGAAATGACCAATATACCCTCATGTTATGAGAAAATTTGAAATCTTACAATTAAATGTTTAGAATTCTGATTAGCAGTCCTCTGATGACCTAATAGGTGTTTAGAGGCATGGAGATGACGAAATAGGCATTGATTTTTTTTAATCTGAACCATTTTTGCTGCTGTGAGTGTTGCCAGAAAGGTGCATTTAATGAGGTTATGAAAACTCGAGGCTTAGAAATTATTGAGGGTTCTCCGTGCTAAGCAATGATCCTTAATTATCCCGTGGGGTTAACGGTATGTAGGTATGATATGCGGTGATGCATGATATGTATGGTAATTATGCCGTATATCTAACATAGATGATCCGATTTGTTAATACTGAAGGTTAAGGATAGGTTTAAAACATATCTAAGCTGAAACAGTGCTTGGGTCGTAATGTGAATAAGGTTGCACTACGGTTTTGTTTCGTGAAGGAAATTTGAACCTTGTGAACCTTGCGAATGATGTTGAACCTTCAGTAATGTTTCCAAGATATTGCCCAAATACCATGAAATTTGGTATAGAAACAATTGATTATGATTGCTTTTAGCAAGCTTATTGAGTGGGCGTGATTGATCTTGATTGTTTTACCATGCCTATTGGTTACAATTGAGAAAAGTGATTATTGATTTATATGATATCGAAGTCCTAAGATAAGGGCGAGTAGATTATATAGCCTCGCCTATATTTAACAATGTTCACTTAGAGTTCAATTAGATGTCATATGAGGTTTCCATGGAACTCCTATTGAATCATTTCCATATTGTTAGCTCTTATGAGGAAATAATACATCAGAGTGGCGCAGCAAAAGCGTAGCAAATCTATGCGCAATTCTTGTGAGTTGCAAGAGAGGTTGTTATTGCACCAGTGATAATCATCCCACATCGCAATAAGACCTGGGGGTCTAGCATAATTTGACCTGTGAGGTTAGCAATGACGCAACATACGTGGTGCACAGTATGACTTATATGGTCGCAATGAGACACCTGAGTGGTGGTCAACAATGAGGGAACCCCTTGGGGGAGGGGACAATTCCTAGCTGCGAGCTGTGGTATGGGCATTGTGCCGTAGTCTAGTCACTGCACGTCTGGGACGGGGTGGCAATATAACCAGTAAGGTATACAGTGACACCACCTACATAGCTAATAGTCACACAACCTATATGGTTTGTGGTGACGAATGCGAACAGAAATTGGGATGAGTCCTAGAGCAATAGGGTGTGATGGTGGCAAATTCCTCTCAACAATACTATATTAATAATCCCAGATCCACTGATGACCTTTGTGGTCTATATAAATGTGAACAAGTATGGATTGGGATGTAATTTGATGCAGCAGAGCCGAGTAGTGGCACATGCATCACAACAACTGTAGTCTCACAAAGCTAATTTCCTCACTTGTTTTGTAGAGCTAACAACAATTGATGTTGATTTGAGAATATGAGGCAAGCATGGACAAGTTGATGCCTATTCCGAAATATTGCACACAGTGAGTAATGCATACAGTATGAGTAGCAAGGATCAAATAGTAATTTGATCCCGAGCAGTGCACATAATACGGTTAGTAAGGGTTAAATAATCATTTGATCCTAAACACTGAACAAACAGGAAAACGTAGTAGCAGACATACAGTCAGGTCTACAGGCAGTTAAATTGGCAATAAGACCTAGTGTACATGTTTGTACAGGGCAGTAAGACCGGAATATTTAATGTGACAAGACTAGAATGATTTAAGCCGTAAGGCTAACTACATTGGGCGATGTCCCGACAAGGCATTGAGGTATAGAGTTACTAGCGGACTGAGTGTCCACCGATTGTAAGACCTATTGGATTAGTATATTGTTACAAGTGTAGGATGGTGTATTTAGAAGTGCAAGTGTACACTGTCGTAATCAAGTAATATAGAAGTGAGTAGAGTATCGTTCCCACGAGGATTGATCACTAAGTACCAAAATTGGTAATTTTAATTCTATTTAATCGGTTGATTAGTTATGATTGAGATTGCAAGATAAAAATGATGAAATATGAATACAAGTGATATAAAGACAAATATGAGTAAAAGCCCTAGGGATTAGATTTCACTTAATAAATTCCGGATTGAATCACTTATCTATTCTAGTCCAATTTATTCCACATGATTGATAGTCGAGTTTCCCTATTTTAATTACTAGCCTCTTCCAAGGTCAAGTAATTCTATAATTAATTGCTAACCCAATATATTCCTATATGAATTTAAGCAATCAATCATGCATTAAGATTTATAGAACTCAATTAAGACTACATAACCCATATGAATATATTCCTATTTCATATGCAAATTATGGTTTTAATTATAGGATCCACACACATATATCTCCTTCCGGTCTCAACATGCATATTAAAATCATCCAAAAGGTGGCCAATCAATTGTAAGCATTAAGAGCAATAATTAAAACTCAATCATGAAGGAAAAATTAAAACTAGATTTAACAAGGTAAGATTCAATCCGTCATTAATAAGCTACGTCATCACCCTAGGAAAAGGAAAATTTAGCTCATGATAAAATTAAAAACAAAACCAAAATATATTCCAAACATCATAAATATTGCATAAAAGTTAATTACAAAAACATAAAAATACTACTGCAAGATGCATGAAAATGGAAAATCTAGCCTACCATATAGGAGGTAAAACCATCCATGTAGGTGGCAACATATATCATCCATAAAGGAGGACTACCTAGGCCTTCCATATAGGAGGTAAAACCATCCATGTAGGAGGCATGCAAGAAGTAAAAAAAATGCAAGAAATAAATTCTAAAAATAACAACTCTCTCTCTAAAATAGAAATTCTCTCTCTCTCTTCCTTCCTCCTTCTTTTCTCCTCATTTCAGGGTGCCAAGAAGCTCTATTTATAGGCTTCATTTTCGGACTGCTACAGTGATTTGCTACAGTGAACCGCACTGCTACAGTGAACCGACCACACCGTCCGCTACAGTAACCCGCACTGCTACAATAACCGACCACACCGTCCGCTACAGTGAACTGCTATAGTGCACAGTGAACAGTACTGCATGAACAGTGTATAGTGAATAGTACCACGTGAATAGTACTTTTCCTTAAATGCCTTCTTTAATTCTTTTTAATCCGGTACTATCCATGGCTGCAAGAAAATCATTATTTATTTATTAATTACACCCAAATTGATTACATTCAGCTCAAATATAGTCCACAAAATCATCATATAAGGGAAAATGAATATGCAAATATTTTACTTATCAAATTCCCCCACACTTAGCTCTTGGACGTCCTCGGACAAGAAAGAGTAACTAATAAGTGCTTCCAACAAAATCAGAAGTGTCAAGTCATAAACAAGGACACAATTAAAGAATAAAGAGATCATAGTATTCTTGAATCAATAAAAGTATAAACTGGTAACTTCATTTGAAAATAAATGAACCGAATTCATAATTGTCGCTCATTCTCTCAATCTCTCAATTGTTTTAGGGTAAGTGTTTCGCTCAAATTCACCTGAAAAAATTGTACTACCATAAGCTTGCCAAAAATCTCAATCTGCACTACCTAATTGACATGCATAATTCAAATCAAAAGGACTTATTAAAGGTTGTAATGGGGTTAAGGTGAAAGGAATGTAAAAAGTGATATGAAGGGCTATTTTTACTAAGTAAATAGAACAATTGAAAACTGGGCCATCTTATGAATAAACCTGGCTTATCTCATCCCAACAACCCATAATTTACATTTTTTTCTTTTTCTTTTTCTTTTTTTTTTCTTTTTTTTTACAACTTCTGTACTTTTGTAGTTGATGATATATAGACCCCCACACTTGTCAAAAGCCCATTTCACAAAAATTTCAAATGCTCTATTAATCTTTCGAATTCAGTGAAAGCACTTGATAAATCATTAAAACACATATTAATGGGTTAAGAATAAATAATCAATTAAGCTCAAAGGGGCTTATCAATGGTATAATTGCAAGGTTGGCTATTTGGCTCTGGCTAAACAAAATGAATGCCTTTATCATTTTTGAATGTGCATGTGACATGTAATTTCAACTAGATTTAAAGCAAGTTCTAGAGTGACAACTTAATAGGTGAATATCACACACAGGAAAGATAATCACTATTGATCATATAGGCTCAAAAGCTCACGGTTAGGGACTTTCAAATTCAGCTCATTCAATCTCAAAATTCATCACCAAATTCAACAATCAGTTATTCAATCATGCTATAAAATCTCTAAACTCAATTGATCCATGCTTTAAACTTATATACTTCTTAAAATCATTAAAAGCACTTAAATAATTTTTTTTAGGTTGAACCTCTTTTTTTTTTAAAGATGAAATAACAAAAAAAATTACAACTAATAAGATGCGTCTCAAGAGTTAAGAATAACTCTTTACTCTGCCATCTATGCATACCACATGCATCTAATGGTTTTACTAACTAACTATCTAATGGAGAAACTATGTTTTTTTTATAATCCTCCCCCAACCTAAATCAGACATTGTCCTCAATGTCTTCTAAAGATTAAAGAAAGGTTTTTTTTTGAACAACCTAAACGCACAATAAATTAAACCAAAATGCTGAGAGTAAAACCATAAGATAAAAGAAAGTTACAACCGGAGAGTGATATCTGGATTCTGCTTCTGACTGCTGTCTGAAGATTGCCCACCTTTTTCTTTTACTAATAGATCTGGTTGAGGTTCATAGGTTTGCAGTTTATCTAGTAGTTAATCAGCAGTTGGTGCAGAAATGATGGAATGACGAGTCGCTTGGGGTATGAATCCTGTTTCCACAGCATGATCAAGAAAAGACAACAGGTTATCGTAAAAACCATTAACATTTAACAATCCTAATGGTTTTTTATGAAAGTTCAGTTTAGCCCAATAAGCAATGCTAGAGATCCCATCCAACGTTTCAAAACCACCGGGTAGAGCGATAAAAGCATCAGCACGGTAAAACATACGTCCCATTCGTTCAGGCAGACTTGAAACCTCTAACTCTTGCCCTAAGGAGAAGATGTGATTTTCTAACTCCTTCACCCTTACGTTCAAACCTTTACTACCATTCATGGTTGCAGCAATAGCCACACTTCCCCTCAGGCCTTGAATACCTCCCCCGTAGACAAAATTGATCTTTCTTGCAGCTAATGCACGTCCCAGTTCGTTGGCTGCAGGTATAAACTCTCTATCCTTTCCCAAGTCAGTTTCACCAAAAATGCATATAGATTTAAAACTGCATTTTAGAGTGATACCACTCCTCTCTTTTTCTCTCTCAGACATTTTGTGTTTTTTTACAAATGGAAGATTACATATTTATATTACAAAAACAGCGACAACAAAATCATGCAAATCACACAGTTTTCAAAAAAATTTGAAAAAAATTTCTGACACGAATGACTAGTGGGCCACTATGCCAAGAAATTAAGTAAAGTGAGTAAAGAAAGTCAAAAGTTATTGAAAAAGATAAGACAGATTGACAAAAGCAAGATTATGTACAGTAGTTGTGATTGTGGCTCATATCTTCCTCTGGTTTTACGTCCAGTAACGACTTAAACGTTTTCTATGAATCGAGGATTTGCTTCCCATCCAGTTTTCTTATAAACTGGAAAATAGTGTCTTTTAACGTCAGATTCCCAAGACGGTAACGCTCTTTTTCTTTCTTGAATATGTCTAATAAATCAAGAAGAACATGATTAACATCGCCACTAGGATGCGTCTCAAGAGTCTGAATGATATCATCCAATGACTCCTTACTCAGTCTATCCTTTATAAATTGGATTTTATCTTCTCGATTTATAGAAACCATACCTTTGCTCCTACAGCGCTGATCACAATTCTACCTTAGCTTCAATGATCCAGCGGACATCCTCAGGAAGGCCCAAACGCTTGAATGTCTTCATTCTTTCAAGTCGACAGCTATAGATCTTCCTAAGCACATCTTTGGGAAGAGTAGGGAACCTGTTCTTAAGCTTTACAATAATTTCCTCCATGATGAGATTAAAATTTAAAGATGCAGTTTTGTGTGCTTCAGTACGTAAGAAAGAAAAATGAAAGATTAAGGAAAAGAAGTTTTGGGTTGCCTCCCAAATAGCCGCCCTTCTTTAACGTCTTTAGCTAGACAAAGACCCAAGCAATAAATTTTTATTTTATTTTTTTAAAAAAAAATTAGGACTTACCTGTTGTTTCCTCCAAAGTGATGACAGTTTTCAAAGTGTTGAGTGCACCGTCATTATACTCTTTCAGCCTTTGCTCGTTCACTTTGAATTTTCGATCACCATCTTGAATCTCCACTGCTCCATATGGCTATGTTTGAACCACAGTAAAAGGTCCTGACCACCTTGATCTCAGCTTTCTCGGAAAGAGCTTTAGCCTTGAGTTATACAACAACACTTTTTGTCCCGGTGTGAACTCTCTCCTCATAATTCTTCTGTCATGCCACATTTTTGTCTTTTCCTTGTATAACTTGGCATTCTCATAAGCTTGTTGTCTGGATTTTTCAAGTTCATCGAGTTGGAGAAGTCTCTTCTTACCAGTTGCCTTTAAGTCAGAATTTAAGGCTTTTATTGCCCAATATTCTTTGTGCACTTTAGGATTAGTTGATTTTGAAACATCAAATATTCCCATTGCAAGTGGTTGATCCATGTAGCTTTTATTCACCACGACTTTTGTACAGCTAGTCAATGTATCTACTTTGTAACAGGTGTCACCTTCATTTGAACATGACCAAGCCTTAAAAATGTTAAAAGATACTTGGTCATCTTGAGCTCGTAAAGTCAACTTTCCCTGTTGCACATCTATTAAAGTTCTCCCAGTTGCTAGGAATGGCCTCCCAAGAATGATAGGAATTTCTTGGTCTTCTTCCATGTCGAGTATAATGAAATCAGCTGGAAATATGAGTTTGTCCACCTTCACCAGAACATCTTCTAAGACACCCCTCGGATGTTTAATTGATCGATCAGCAAGAAGTAGTGAAACTATGCTAGACTTCACCTCTCCAAGACCAAGTTTTGTGTAGACAGATAAGGGCATGAGATTTACACTTGCTCCCAGGTCACAAAGTGCTCTTTCAAAGTTACATTGACCTATGGTGCAAGGTATGCAAAAGCTTCCTGGATCTTTTAGCTTTGGTGGTAGTTTCTTTTACAGAATGGCACTGCACTCCTCAGTAAGTGCAACTGTCTCAAATTCCTCCAGCTTACGCTTATTTGAGAGAATGTCCTTCATGAATTTTGCATAACTGGGCATTTGGGTAAGAGCGTCTGCAAAAGGGATGTTGATATGTAACTTTTTGAAAACCTCCAGAAACTTTTTAAACTGCTTGTCTAGCTTTGCCTTCACAAGTCTCTGAGGGTATGGAACTGGTGGTACATATGGAGGAGGGTTATCTGGAAAGCTGATTCTTCCTGGTACCACATCATCTTCTTGAGGTTTCTGTGCTTCCTCCTTCTTTTCTTGTTCACTTTCTTTCTTTTCTCTGTCATTCTTATGTAGAATTACAGGATCTTTCAATTCTTTCTCACTCCTTAATGCAATAGCCTTCACATGCTCTATTGGGTTTTTCTCAGTGTCACTTGGAAGAGTACCTAGTTGTCTGGAATTCAGCATATTTGCAATTTGGCCCATTTGGATCTCCAAGTTCTTTATTGAGGCTTCGTGGCTTCTGAGTGTTGCATCAGTCCTAGCCATGAATTAAGATGTATTCATGGTTAGTTGAGCCAGTGCATCTTCCACATTTACTTTTTGCTGTGGTGGATCTGGTGGTTGAAGAGCTTGTTGCTGGTAGTTCCCTTGCGGTTTGAACACATTTTGATTATTCCTCCAGCCAAAGTTTGGATGATTCCGCCAACCTGGATTATAAGTGTTTGAGAATGGGTCATTTCTTTGATTTCCGATATAATGAGCTTGCTCCGACTGAGAAGGTATGGATGACTGTTCATCTTGACTTTGTGTACTCATATGAGGTCCTCCATATCGGTCACAGGTTTCATGAGGAGTACTGATTGCATTTGCTTGACTAGTCAATGAGCTCACTTGCTTCGATATAGATGCAACTTGAGAAGATAAAATTGTAAGGATATCTAGCTCGTGCACTCCAAGTACCTTCTTTGAATTATGAGGTTCAAAAGGCCATTGATATGCATTTGCTGCCATCTCCTCAAGTAAATTGTAGGCATCATCTAGATTTTTTCCCATTAAAGATCCTCCAGCTGCAGCATCTACAAGAATTCTAGTGGTATGCGTCATCCCATTGTAGAATGTTTGCAGTGTCCACCAATCTGGTAACCCATGATGAGGACATCTCCTTAGCAACTCCTTGTATCTTTCCCAGGCTTCATAAAGGCTTTCTAGTTCATGCTGGGAAAATGAGGTAATTTCATTCCTCAGTTTTGCAGTTTTTCCTGATGGAAAGTATTTCGCCAAAAATTTCTGTGCCAAGGCATCCCATGTAGTTATGCTTCCCACTGGTAGAGAATGTAACCAGCTCTTAGCCTTATCCTTGAGTGAGAAAGGGAAAAGTCTAAGTCTAATGGCATCATCAGTAACACCATTATGCTTGAATGTGTCGCATATTTCTAGGAAGCTGGCTATATGTGTGTTGGGATCTTCTGTTGATAAACCACCAAACTGATTGGCTTGCACCATCTAGATAATTGCAGGCTTGATTTCAAAATTGTTGGTTGCTACTGGTGGTTTTCTGATTCCAGAAGTTGTCTCCATGACTGTTGGTGTTGCATAATCACGAAGTGTTTTGGTATCTGCTGCTTCTCCTTCCGGATTTTCCATTGAATTAATTGAAGTAGACTGCTTTCGAACTCTCTGATTTCTTCGACAAGTTCTCTCGATCTCAGAATCACAAGGTTGTAATTCAGTCTTCTTCGATCTGGTCATATACTAAGCAAAAACCTGAAAAGAAAGAAAAGAAACACACAAAAAAATGTAATATGAAGACCAAATTAGTATTAAAATTACTTGGTATTGATATTAATGACAATCCCCGGCAACGGCGCCAAAAACTTGTTACGAGTGTAGGATGGTGTATTTAGAAATGCAAGTGTACACTGTCGTAATCAAGTAATATAAAAGTGAGTAGAGTATCGTTCCCACGAGGATTGATCACTAAGTACCAAAATTGGTAATTTTAATTCTATTTAGTCAGTTGATTAGTTATGATTGAGATTGCAAGATAAAAATGATGAAATATGAATACAAGTGATATAAAGACAAATATGAGTAAAAGCCCTAGGGATTAGATTTCACTTAATAAATTCCGGATTGAATCACTTATCTATTCTAGTCCAATTTATTCCACATGATTCATAGTCGAGTTTCCCTATTTTAATTACTAGCCTCTTCCAAGGTCAAGTAATTCTATAATTAATTGCTAACCCAATATATTCCTATATGAATTTAAGTAATCAATCATGCATTAAGATTTATGGAACTCAATTAAGACTACATAACCCATATGAATATATTCCTATTTTATATGCAAATTATGGTTTTAATTATAGGATCCACACACATGTATCTCCTTCCGGTCTCAACATGCATATTAAAATCATCCAAAAGGTGGCCAATCAATTGTAAGCATTAAGAGCAATAATTAAAACTCAATCATGAAGGAAAAATTAAAACTAGATTTAATAAGGTAAGATTCAATCCGTCATTAATAAGCTACGTCATCACCCTAGGAAAAGGAAAATTTAGCTCATGATAAAATTAAAAACAAAACCAAAATATATTCCAAACATCATAAATATTGCATAAAAGTTAATTACAAAAACATAAAAATACTACTGCAAGATGCATGAAAATGGAAAATCTAGCCTACCATATAGGAGGTAAAACCATCCATGTAGGTGGCAACCTATACCATCCATAAAGGAGGACTACCTAGGCCTTCCATATAGGAGGTAAAACCATCCATGTAGGAGGCATGCAAGAAGTAAAAAAAATGCAAGAAATAAATTCTAAAAATAACAACTCTCTCTCTAAAATAGAAATTCTCTCTCTCTCTTCCTTCCTCCTTCTTTTCTCCTCATTTTAGGGTGCCAAGAAGCTCTATTTATAGGCTTCATTTGCTACAGTGATTTGCTACAGGAACCGCACTGCTACAGTACCCGACCACACCGTCCGCTACAGTGAACTGCTACAGTGCAAAGTGAACAGTACCACGTTAATAGTAACTTTCCTTAAATGCCTTCTTTAATTCTTTTTAATTCGGTACTATCCATGGCTGCAAGAAAATCATTATTTATTTATTAATTACACCCAAATTGATTACATTCAGCTCAAATATAGTCCATAAAATCATCATATAAGGGAAAATGAATATGCAAATATTTTACTTATCATATATCTACAGGCTAGTAAATTACTAAGCAATCAAAGATGTGTTGAACCGAGAACAAAGGCAATAAGACCCGATCTACATGTTTACATGGGGCAATGTCCCTAGGCAGTAAGACCTTATATGTATCTAACAGGGATGAATTTCATCATTCTCCTAGGAGAATCAATATGATTTGATATCCAAATTTCGAGGACGAAATTTTATTGACAGGGGGAGAAATGTAACACCCCAAATTTTGGGACAAGAGGATTAAAAATAAGCCTGACTCAAGTGGACTGCTAAGCTCCGGTTTAGCAAGTGTCCCAGTAAGGAATAATTTTATTCCCTAAAATTAAAGGGAATTGAATGAAAAATTAGAGAGCACAATAAGTGATAAAACAAGGCAATTAGGGGTCACATACAACATAAGTATGTTGGAATATAAACTAGTGTTGCTGCCAATGAGTTTTTCAGTGAGACAGTCATGTTGTGTGACAATTTTTAATGGGCAAATGATGTCAAAAAATTATGAAAATTTCCAGAATGAAAGTAGACTTATCAGGATTTAATTTGATAGGTCATATAAGCCATTTGGAGCTGTACACAAAGAGATATGTATTTTTGAAGTTAACCCAGTGAAACTGGTGATTTTTAGTGGCAGCATCCAAAAACAATAATTCTGGGAATGTTGAGCTTCCAATTGACTAAAGGATATATTTTTTCTTAAAAATATACTTAATAAGGGTTACATAGCCTTTGGAACTACCCCAATTGGATATCTATACAATTAGATATGAATTTTCAAAATTTGGTGAAAATTTTGCTCAGTTTTTCAGCATGTGCGAAAATCACAAAAATGTATGGGCAAAATGGTCATTTGACCAATAAAGCAATCAACCATTTGTTTTTCTCTTTAATTGATATAAATATTGGCTGAAGTAGGGAGCAAGAAAGGGAAATAATTTGTGACCTATATTTAATTTGAGCAAAAGAAAAGCAAGAGCCAATTAGAACTAAGCACATGTTACTATCTAAAAAGGAAAAATAGATGATACAAGTGGCATTCAATTATTTCTTATTTCCCTTGACATTTCGGTCAGAAAAAGGGGGGCAAGCAAGAGAAATATTCATTTAGTGAATATTAAAGCAAGAAGGAAAAAATAAGGGGAGCTCTTGACCAATCACAATTAGGAACTTGTAAAACCAAAAGCAAGAGGAATTAAGTGAATAAATCATCATCTCTTCTCTTTGCTCCTTCATTTCGGTCAAGCTGAAGCTAAAAGGAGAGAGAGAGAGAGTTTCAAAAGCTTCAAGAGCTAAGAAAGCAAGAAGAGAGGTCTTAGGGTTCCAAGTGCAAGATCAAAGGTAAGAAGCTTGAAAACTTGATGTTTATACTTCTTAATCTCACTACAACCACTTCTAACCTCTTCTCCTCCCTGAAATCCATGTTTTTCAAGACTAATCAAGAGAGAGGAGAGAGTGAACAGTGAAATTTAAGCTTCTTTTATTGATTCTTGATGGTTCTTGGTAGTTGTTGATGTTGTTGTGGTTGTTTTGGCTTGATTTGCAATTTTGGGAAGCTCAAAACCTAAGGGGTTCTACTGTCCAATTTTCTAATAATCATGGGGGAAAGGTGTTTAAGTGATTAAACAAGTGATTAGAGGTGTAAAGAAGGAGGTTTATGGATTTAAAATCAAGAAACAATGTTTTCCCTTAATTTTCCAGATCTGGTGTAGGGGCATTTTCGTCCTGTTTGGATTGGAATTTCATCAATTTGATGATTCCATTGTGTTTAGAAGGAAAAATTGTGTAGGGTTCATGTAGATTACGAAATGAGAAAAGCCCTAGAATGCGAAATGACCAAACTACCCTTAAAACCCTAAATTAGGGGCTGCTAAGGGAAATTTCGTAATTTGGGCCTGATTTTGATTAATTTGAGGTCAAAAATGGATTCTACATGAGAAATTATGTAGGATTAGCCCGGGTCATGATTTTTGGAATAGTACAATTTGACCGGGTACAAAGGGGCGTAGACCGGGTTCCCAGGGGTATTTTGATAATTTTGTATTTTTGATTCAAGATAACCAACACAATGAGTTTAGAATGAGTTATGAATAAATAATAACTCATGTATCCTAAATTTATAATTTTAGGATATACCGATAGTCCGAGCCGAAGACGAAGCTGGACCGATTAATAGGCAAGGTAAGGGCGTTCCAGGTAGTAACTTCCTTCTTACATATACTATGTGATATCTAATATGAATGTCATCCATCGTAATATGAGCTAGTGTCCTAGACACACCAATTCGCCATGTTGTGGTCAGGGACCCGACAGGGGCACTAAGTCGATCAAGGTGCAGACGTATAGTTTCGCCTTGGGCAAGTGTACACACAAACGTTCGATCATCTTACATGATATGACATTGCATATCTATTTTTGTATTCTATTTGTATGTAAGCATGTTACTACTGAGATTCTCCGAATCTCAAGCTTTCCATAAATGTATAAAGTTTCCAGCAGTAGGTAGCAACTCGAAGGGCAGAAAGGTAATTCTGGAAGCTGGAGGTTCCGGGCCAGTGCGAGAGGAGGCGTTGGTTATCTGAAGACCTTTCTATTTGTTTAAGGTCTGTAATTACTCTGTACACCCCTATGGGAGATTATGTATGTAATCAAGCAATATTGTTTCAATATATCATTATATTTATGATATTTCTACATGCCCACTGAGCTACGCTAATGCTACTCCGAGCAATATCAATAATGAAGTGAGGTCTTACAAGATTGTCGATAATTTAAAAAATAGAAAAACACTTGCAATTGAAAAGAAAACAGAGGAGAAAACGAAAAATAAAAGGATAGAAAGGAACATTGAAATCCCAACTAGTCCTTTTTTATCATCATACTTATCAGGTTGTTTATTTTCCAATCGGCTCCTATTTTTTATTAAATATTTTTTCGAAGAATTTTCAAGCAACTTATGGTCTCATGTGTGAAAATTATATATATACAAATTCCAACTAAATTATGGGAAGCAAAATCTCATTTCAAATTTATTTCTATTTCATAAAGTAAAAAGGAAAAAAAAAGTAAACAAAAGCATAGTTTCAACACACCCACCCATCCACACACATGGAGATGTTTTCATCGATAAAATTATTATGCCACATCGAACTCAGATTCTGCAAAGTATACCATTTTATTCATATTCATTTTGGGATTAAAAGAAAACATCGCGTTCTATGTCTTTAAAAGTAATCTAGCAAAATCATTTTTCATTAATGTCGTATGTATGAATATGAATGAATGAAATGGCGAAAAACAAGATATCATTTTTACAAACAAACAAGTCATTTTATACTTCTCCAATCCCAAACTAAAGTCAAAGGCATGCAAAATCATTCCAAATTGAAAAATGACATCTCTCGTGATTACATTAAAAACTTTCATATAAAGATTAATTCGAGTGTTTGGTATTTTATATTTGTTTTCAATATTTGAAGTTTTTTTTCTGAACTTTGGGAAGCTAAAATAAATATGCGAATAAAAAGATTATTCAGATTTAAGAATATCATATCCCAAAATATAAATAACTAAATACAAATGATCACTAAGTTAGAGATATCAATGGTAAAAGTCATACTCCACCCTTTTAATCCAATCTGACTCTAAGTAGTGTCATATGGGGTCCGTTTATCAGGTTATTTTCCTTCGGGTTCCCTTTTATTCATATTCACTTTGGGATTAAAAGAAAGCAACGCGTTCTATGTCTTTACAAATTAATATAGCAAAATCATTATTCACTAATGCCTTACGAAATACTGGAATAGAATTTAAGACATTCATTTAATTAAAACTCTTACCTTGCAAGTTGTTGTTCCAAAGATATAGGCGCTGGAGTTTGGTTAAATTTCCAATGTCACTTGGTATGTTTCCTCTGTTGAATTTGTTATCACTCAATTGTAACTCTACTAATTCTTTGCATTGATGCCAAATGGAGGGTATTTCGCAAGACAAATCATTTCCATCCACAAAAATTAATTCAAGTTTTGGAAGCCCAAAACACACATTTTTTGGAAGACTACCAGATAATTGATTTATTCCAAGATCAATCTCTTGTAGCGCTGAGAGGTTAAATAATGAAGATGGTATAGAACCAGTGAGTTGAATGATAAAACGCAATAAAAGGTATAACCCTTTTAGTTCGGGTGGGCTAATAAACATAGATTAAATTGTTTGGTTGTGTTTGGTTGAGAAATTTTGATGGACTCAAGATGATTAAATCTAAGAGACAAATTGAAATCCAATTGGCCCTTCCTTTTCATGATTCCTATCAAAACACATGTTTTTTGGGAGACTCCTAGAAGAAATCTTTTTGTTGACTCTATAAAATTTTTTAAAATAATAATTACTAACAAATAATGAAATTAAAATATAATGTAGATTGTCCAAATTAAAATCAAACGTTTAGGACATGTTGGTTGTAAGGTTTATTCAATATGAAAAAGGACAATACAAGTTTCTTATATCCATTATCTTAAGTCATCCAATCACATATGACCATGTATCATATTCTTAAAATATTATCAATTAACTATAAATCCACATGAAATAAATAGGAGACATGTCCATTTGTAATTGGAGAACTTGACATAATGGATATAATGAACTTGAGCAAAGTTTTTTTCCTATGAAAAACCCTTCAAAAATTTTTTAATGACAGAATAATAAACATTTTTTTCAAAGACTGATGATGAGCCTTTAGATCTACTTGGACTAATTAATATTATGACAGTAATTTTTTTCCCATGGTGTGACTACAAAATTTGTTTCAAATTATGTATGATGAATGTTTTTTACTTTGTAAGAGTAGAAAAAAATATCACAAAAAATAAAGAAGAAAATTCATAAAAGTTCCAAAAATAAATAAATAAAAAAACAATCTAGATAAACTCATTCCTCGAGGATAAGATCCTGCTAACAATGTACACTAGTTTAGAACAAAGACAAATATAAATGTTGAAAATAATCGAAAACATACCTGACAAACTCAATAACTCAAGTGAAGATAAGGTGGAAATGGTCCGGGGAATGAATCCTGTAAGTTTGTTACCGCTAAGTCGTAAATTCTTCAATTGCTCAAGTCTGCCCACCTCTAATGGAATGGTTCCTTTGATGAAATTAAAAATCAAATCTAAAGTCTCCAACCTTGATAGATTGAATAGAGATAGTGGAATAAATCCATTAAGACTGTTATTTTGAAAACTCAAGTACTCAAGCATAGATAAATCTCCTATCTCTGTTGGAACTTGCCCATGAAATTCATTGTAGCTCAAGTTGAATAGTTTCAATCTACGCAATTGAACTAACTCTTTTGGTATTTGACCATAAAAATTGTTGTCACTGAGATCAAGTTCAACAAGGAATGAGAGATTCCCCAGTTGTGGGGACATGGTGCCCTTAAGACCCATGCCGCCAAGATTCAAGGAATGGACCCTTCCATGACGAATATTGCATGTGACACCAGTCCAATTGCATGGGGAAGAAGAGACAGACCAATTAGCTAAGAAATCATATGGATCTGAAGTGATAAAGAATTTGAGGGCAAGAAGTGCAGATTTGTCAGTACTGATGTTTGTATCAGTCCAAACAAAGGAGGCCATGAGGCAATGAAGTAAGAGCATGAAAACAAAGGAAGAAGGATTTCCCATGTGTAGCATATCAAGGCTTATCAAAATTCCAACTCTTGTGCGTTGAGCAATTAACACCCGTTGTTTTATACTTCTCCGGTCCGAAATTAAGTCAGTCGTTGTATTATATTTGAAGATATATTTTATTTATGGTCAAGTCTTGTGGATATGAAATAACCCAAAATATATGTTAATGAAAAGAAGCTTCATCACTTAATTTCATCACGTGTTGAACAATTCCAATTCTGGGACCACATTTTCGTCGTATTATTTTATTCATGTTGGGGTCTAGTAGGCTATAAAGAGTAACCCCACAGAACATTATTGGAATGCTTTGCTACCATGTTTACATAAAATGCTTCTCTATAATTTACTGGTATTGAAATCTAAATTCAGCTAGCCAAAAAACAAAAAATTCTAAATTGATGATCGACCCAAAACAAACCTAAATTGACGAAAGAAATCTTGGTTTTGTGTTCTCATTCATTCTCATTACACGTGCGTGGTTAGTTCGATCAATAATATGTTTAATTTTATAAGCTTGTAGCTCATTCAAGGCATTGACTGTATAATTTAATTGAGCGGACACATTCTCAATATTAAAAAAAAAAATTCTATGGTCTTCAATTTCTTCAGCTACCACTTTGAGTTTGAGGACAATACTATCACTGTATTATTTAATTGGGAATATTAGAGAGAAGGACCTACACTGAACGATATTTGTTGCGAAGAATCTTAAAAATTGTAATTATTAAGGACCACAAACCAAAATATAAACGTACAAATACTAAATTAGCCCTAATCAAACTCATATATTTTCTTAGATGAAATCTCAACTGTAAGAGGCAAGTTTCACCCAAGAGGGAGGGTGAATTGGGTGATATCAAATTCTCTCGGTTGATACGAATATATTAAACTGAACAAAGAGAGTGTACAGATAGAAAGATTGCACACAGAGATTTATACTAGTTCGGCCACAATCCCTGACCTACATCTAGTCCTTAGAGGTCAATTCCTGCTGAGCTTTTCACTAATCCTCCAAGATTTAGTTGGCTCTTGGAACGCACGGTACAACTATCCTCACAAGAACTACAAGCAAAAATGTTTTAAACTTAGAACTTTCTCTCCCCCTCACGGAAATTCTTATGAGCAGAGTAAATTCAACGAACTCTCTCAGCTTCTCCTGTAAGGAAACTCTAGCCTCTCAAGGTCCCTTTACCTTGAGATGAAGATTACAATGAAAGTGTTTACAGAAAAACTCTCTTATAGAGCAAATAAAATAATCACTGAAGCTCACAATATGAACACAATGGAATTACAAAGATTTGCGACTAAATAAGCTCTTTTGTGTATTCGTTGTGTGTGTCTATGTATCTTTCAGTTCGTCTATGGATGTTCTTTATATTAGGTTTCAAATGAATATTGCAATATATCTGTTGTTGAGTGGCATAGATATTTGAATTCTTCATACAGGCTATCAAAGCGTGCGGTAGTTATGTTGGTCAGACCCATGTGCATATGCCCATATCATTGTGTCCGCCATTGTTGACTTCATGATTTGTTTAACTTATCCCATCATCAAAAACATGTTTCATACTTAAACCAAACATGAAACATTGTCTAGGAATGATAACAATTGAATAAATAATATATAAAAGTATTTTGATTCATTGCTGGAAATCATGTAGTTTCTGTAAATGCACGGACTCAAGTTCAAAAGCCTCAACTTAAGTGCAAAAGTTGTTAGAACTTGAGTGCCTAAAGATAAACTGGAGTGCACCTTGATTTTCAGCTTACTTCCATTGTTTCTTATGAGAGTGCAATGAGAAAACTCAAGTGCAAAAACATCTAAACTCGAGTTCAAAAATAAGGACTCGAGTGCAGCAGATTTGTCCATGTTCTAGATAAGTTTTCTAATGCAAACTCTTGTGAGTGCAGTGAAGAACTTGAGTGTAGATGGATGATGAACTCGAGTGTAGATCCTAGAACTCGAGTGCATGGTGATCTCTTCAGGATTTGGTTGTCTCTGGAATAAACTCCCTTATCTTCACTCTCTGAACTCGAGTGTGCAATGGATAAGAACTCGAGTGCAAGATGTTGGACTCGAGTGCATAAGTTGTTCTCAAATTACAATTCTTCTTGGGTACACACTCTTAAGCCAAAACTCTCTAAACTCGAGTGTGTAAACAGTCAGAACTCGAGTGCAGATTCCAGACTAGAGTGCATTGCTTACTTTCTCAAAACAACTCCTCTCGGGTACAAACTCTCATGCTTGAAATTACAAGACTCGTGTGTACCTTGGATAAGAACTCGAGTTCACTCGTGAGAACTTGAGTGCACAACTTCTACCTTAGACTTGTAAATCTCTCGAGCACAAATTCTTACTCAGGAACTTGCAGGACTCGAGTGCAGGTTCTTCACAAAACTCGAGTTCCTAAATTCAAACTCGAGTGTGGTTGTCTGTTTTTGATCTTGATACTCTTCTGGAACAAACTCTCACTTTAGAACTTTCAGAACTCGAGTGCATGTTATCTCAGGACTCGAGTGTGCCATATCAGACTCGAGTTCATAAGTTCCTGGCAAGTTAACAATTTAAATATCATTAGATCTCAACAGTCCTTGCATAGGAAAATATCAACCAAACTCGAGTGCTTTAGTCAAAACTCGAGTTCATAACCAAGAACTCAAGTGCATCGGTAATTTTATAGCAAATATAAACGAGTTTGTGAAATACTTTCTTTGGTAAAATTTTCACAATGTACTTGTTCTAACTTGATCATTTCCTTACAAAACACTTTATCACTATTTTGTTATCATCAAAACATAGATTCCAACATCAACTACTATTTAACAGTTAGCATTTAGGTGATAGATGGGGAAATAATTATTTTTATCTTTTAATAAAATCGTAAATATAATCACGAATGAGGAAGGAAAACTGATTAGGCTTTTGGAGATGTTGTTTTTCCATGGCCGTGATTTTTAGTGACCTCAATGGCCTTGGCTTTGTAATAATTAGTATAGAATAGTGCTGGTAAAATAATTAGAAAAATTGACTGCAAACAATTAAGTCTATATGATTAATTTCAATTATGAAGTTTTTTTTTATTTAGTAAAAAGGACTCATCCATTCACCTAAAAAAGCGCGGGCACATGGTATGGTGGAATTCTCGAACATTAAGTGGCCCTCAAAACAAGTTGATGCAACTAATTGAAAGAGAAAGAAAATTACGTAAGTGATGAGAAAAGAAGCTGTGTCGCTTTATGAAGTATAATTTACTAACTTCTAGGACCACATTTTCATTTTCATTGCATTAGTCTAATACCCCAAAAGAACGTTGTTGAGAAGAAGCTTGTGTGGATACATTGTCCCTTCACAAACATATATCTCAAAAGTCTTTAGTCTTAATTTGTTTGGATGTGTGTGTTTGTATATATATATAAACACCCTATTTTGTCTGCGCCCAACTCAAAAATAATAAGAAAATAGAAAAAGAAAAATCATCCTTAATCCTAATATGTAACATCCCAAAATTTAATGTAAGGATTAATTTATGAAAACTATATAGTAAGCTCAATTTTGGAACCTACAAAATTTAAGAAAACTTAAATTTGACAAAGGGAAAAATTAGGACCTAGTGTGTGTAATTAATAGGATAAAAATATACCTATATGTAGAAAAAGACACACACACCCACACTTGGCATTCCATGAGAGCATACGTATAACACCATCCATGCATTATGATTCCCTTTCTTCATAGTCAACACATGAACCATACACATACTCACACACACATCCTTCTTTTGGACACACAACATGTACTCCTCATCTTTTCTTTCATTTGGACAACACATACGTACAGCACACAAGCACACCTCACTGTAAATATAATATTCTCTTCCCTCTTCGTTCAACGTTCATGCAGCAACTGAAACATAAGAGAAGAAACATAAACATAAACACAGAAAACAGAAAAACTGAGAGAGAGAGAGAGAGAGAGACGAAGGAAGAACAAGCTCCAAATCTCACACACAACATCATAAACGTGTTTAGGTAAGTTTCTTCTACTTTAACCTTAGATTTCCATTGGATTTGTGGCTATTTTCTGGGTTGTTTTTCTGCTGGAAGTGATGAAGTTCACCGAAAACGTTTCTGTCCTCAACCAGTTTTAAAACCAGCAATTTTGTGTCCGTTTTGCATGATATTTTCGATTCATTTTCTTCTGTAAACACGTCCCCAAACTCAAGGAACATGTTTAGAAGTATGTAGATTCAAAATCTTTGAGATTGGAGTCCAAAATCATGGTTGCATGTGAGTTTTATCAACTCTATTTTGGTCACCGGAAAACAGAGTTTCTATTAGAAACTTTCAGAAGCTCAAACAGACGCTACAGATGGATTTTTCATCTGGTTCTTTTTGATATGGAAATTTTAGGATGTTTAGTATGAAATAGAATCAAGAAGATCTCAATTTGATGTCAAAAATAATAAGTTATTAATTTTTGAAGTTAGACTGTCAAAACTGACGTTTATCAGAGTCAGTCAGTTTCGTGTGGCTTTATGAAACCAAATCACATCCATTATTTATGAAACTTTACAGAGAGATAGTAGACATAACAAGATTTAAATTAGTGGTAGAATGCATCATTTGGATATCTGTAGAGGAAGTTATGATTTTTGAAAGATGAGTTTAGAAACAGGTACAATCCTGAACGTCCAGATTCTAGTAGTTGATTTCGTTGTGTTTTTGAATTATGTAATATTTTCCAATGGCCATGCAAATTTCCAGAATTGAAGTACATAGTCTTATCTTCAATTTTATATATATTTTGTGTTAATTGGATTAGTATACTAAGAGATATGAATTTTTGAAGTCAGTTGCTCTCAAACTGTGTTTCTGGAAAACAGTTTGTTTGTGTCGATTGTTTGGAAAATCACACCTTGACAAAAAATTATGAAACTTTCAAAATTTAAATTAGACATTCATAGATTTAATTTTATGGGTAGAACATAATTTTTGGACAAGTATATTAGGAGATATAGATTTTCAAAGTCATGCTATGTTTCTGGAGACTAATCTGGAATAAGGGTATTTCGGGACATTCTGAGAGTAATATGGTAAAACTGGATAGATTTTGATATTTTTCTATGAAATTATATTTCAATAGCTTCATGTAGGCTTTAGAACCAGTCAATTTCAATTTTTCTAGAATTAGTTATGATTTTTCAAAGTTAACTGAAAAATCTGTCAATTTGCTGAAGAATAGTAAAATTGCACTATACAAAATTATATAGTGTATAAGCCACTGAAACTGAGATAATCAGAAGAATATGATTAAAGATAGTAGTAATACAAGTAATAACCAATTACTTATTAATTTTATTTTATAGGAACTGGTAAAAGCCCGAGCCGAAGAAAATGTTTTGGATAAACAGTTAGACTGAAAAAGGACCCAGGTAGTAATTCTTTCTTTCATACACTATGTGATTATTTATATGTTGTGTATTCCATTTTCTGTAACATGACAGTGCCTGTGGCACAACACGCGAATAAGGCAGGGTCTAAACATATCGTTTGACCATGGACACGAGTTTAGCCGGGGTTGCAAACAGTCGTTTGGCCTTGGACAGTATGCATACAACACGAGTTAGCATTTTACATATCATGGTGCATTGCATATTTATTTATCGCATTTTATATGACTGATTGTATATTACTACTGAGATTCATTCGAATCTCACCCTTTTTCAACATCTAAAAATATTCCAGCAAAGAACAGCGGCTCTAAGGGCAAAACCGTAATTACTAGTGATTGAAGATCCGGTCCTAGCCAGGAGTTACAACTGATTATCTTTAGTTGTGGAATTTATTTCTTTTGTACTCTGTATATATTTTCAACCTATATGAGGATTTTCTGTAAATTCAGTAAGTACTTATTATCAGTATAGTTTCACTATTTCTGTATGCCATATGAACTACACATTTATTATATAATGAATATCAAAATATAAGGGGTTTGACAATTTTGGTATCAAAGCAGTGGTTCTGGTCATAGTGTGCGTAGTTCTGGCAACAGGATAGTATACTGATATGCTTGATTATACAGTGACAAGAACAGCAAAGTGAATTACTTCAGGTGGTTTACAGTCAAGCCTTAGAGAAATGGTAAATACCTAAAGGGCAGTATAAGGATGACCCAAATTAGTTAGGGAAGGCCAGAGTGTGGGCCTTAACCTAGACTAGAATCACCAATAGGCTGACTAGTGTCACACAGATAAGCTACAGAAAACTTGCTGGATCTCAGAGAGCAAATCACAGTGTATGAGTCTGAGTGCATGTATCGGCACTGATATACAGTCCCTACACAGTACTTTAATACCCGGAGGCAGTAAACATGACTTTTAAGATAAGGGCAGGCATGGGGTACCGGTGGTCGGAAGCATTTCGAGCTGGTATTTGTATTTCTATATGAGTGCACAAAAGTTAAGTGTGCTTAACCTAGGGAAATCTCGAGATGGGTGACCCCCTGGGAAGTTACATGAACATGTTATGTAACGTAAATGAGCAAGAACATGTTGTACAGAAGCTCAGAGGTTGTACATTGTTACAAGTTTTCCCTATCTATTGTAAACCTCTGTTATATGTTATTACAGGAGTACCTGTCTACCCAATATGTTGTGAAATGGCTGATATACCCTTATGATATGACGAAATAGAACATCAGAGTGGCACAGTAGAAGCATAATGAATCTATTCACAATTCTTAAAAGTTCAAGAGAGGTTGTCAGTTGCATCAGTGATTATCATCCCACATTACAATATGACCTGTGAGGTCGACAGTGACACAACACATGTGGTATACTGTATGACTTATGTGGTCCTAATGATGTAGCAATAAGGCAGCCTTATCAGAGCATGTTATTCAACCCCATGATCAGAATGCACCCTTGACATGGCCAGATGAGAGTTCTGGTTGCACTGGTGAAAAGCACAAGTAACCCTATGGTCGAGAGGCGGTGCATAAAACATGCGGTTGAGGCGGTGTGGCCAACAATGTTATATCTTGCGTGATGTATAGTGATATTACCCATGTAAACCTATGTGGTTTGCAGGAACATGACCAGTATGGTATACAGTGACACCACTTATGTAGCTTATAGTCACATAATCTGTATGAGTTTTGATGACCCATCTAAATAGAGATAGGGATGAGCCCTAGAGCAGTAGGGCATAATGGTGGCAATTACCTTTCAAACAGTACGATGTTAACAATTCTAGAATCAACTACCTCACTCATGTTGTAAAGCTAGCAACAGTTAATTTTATTTGAGAGTATGAGACAATTACGAACAGGTTGATACCTGCTCTAGAACATTTATATGACAAGTAAAGATACCACGATGTGACAAATAGGGATAAAGCAATCATTTTGGTCCGGAACAAAATCATTGCCTTGATCCTGAATAATGCACACCGTACGGGAAGTAACGGTTAAATAGTCCTTTGACCCTGAACCCCGAGTAAATGGACATTTTTATAAACAGAGCTGGCTATAGACAGATAGAGTTATAGACAGACAGAAATAGTAAGCCCAGCGTACACAATTGTACTGGGCAGTAATATCAAAATATTTAGAGTTGTGAAAACAGAACAGCATAAGTCGTAAGGCTAAGTATATCAGGCAGAGTCCCAATAAGGTAATGAGACTTAGAATCATTAGCGGACTATATGTACTAAGATCATAAAACTTGTTGAACTAGTATTCCTCAGTTTAGCAAATTGATAAGCAATCAGAGTATACAAAAAAGAAAACAAAGTCAATAAGACCCAAGGTACATGTTTGCATGGGGCAGTATCCCTGGGCAGTAAGATCCAACAAGCACTTTTTGTTGTATAGAACAGTGACGAACATGTTGAAGAGTAAGCAACTCCATGCCAAGTTGAGTAAATGTAGGTTGTGGTTATCGGAAGTTAAATTTCTAGGCCATGTTTTCTCATAGCAAGGAGTCTCAGTAGATTCAAACAAGGTAGAAGCAGTACCGAACTGGAAGAGGCCATAAACAGTATTTGAGATATGCAGTTTTCTGGGTCTTGCAGGTTATTACAGGCGATTTATACAAAATTTCTCCAGAATAGCTTTGCCATTGACAAAGTTAACACGAAAAACTCAACCTTTTGTGTGGGACAACAGTTGTGAGAAGAGCTTCACAGAGCTGAAACAGAAATTAACAACAGCACCAGCTCTAACAATCCCAGATCCACAGTTGACCTTTGTTGTCTACACAGATGCCTATGGGCATGGATTGGGATGTGTCCTAATACAACAAGGCCACATAATGACATATGCATCACAACAGCTAAAGCCTCACGAACACAAATATCCTACACACGATCTTGAGTTAGCAGCAATTGTATTTGCATTAAAAATCTGGAGACAACTATCTCTATGGAGTGACTGTAGAGTTATACTGTGACCACAAAAGCTTAAAGTATTAGTACGATCAGAAAGAGCTCAATATGCGACAACATAGGTGGATGGAGTTACTTAAAGACTATAATCTGGAGATCAAGTATCATCCAGGCAAGGCTAATGTAGTAGCAGATGCATTGAGCCACAAAACAATACAAGTAGCAGCCCTTATGATTCACGAGCAAAGGCTGATTGAAGATTTTAGTGATCTTAATCTATCTAACCAGATCAGGATTAATAGCAGCAATGTCAATCAGACAGAGAATGATCTAAGATCAGTGATAGAAGAAGCTCACATGCAAGATAAACACGCACAGTCTATTAGAGACATGATTACAAAGGGAGAAACTCAGGAATATGATTTGTCACCAAGTGGGCTAGTCAGATATAAGAAGCAAATATATGTTCCACCACAAATTGAGTTGAAAAGACAAATCCTGGAAGAAGCACACAAGAGTAAATATACTCTGCATCCAGGAGCAACTAAGATGTACCACAATTTGAAATCCACATATTGGTGGCCAGGCATGAAAAAGGATGTGACAAGGTTTGTTGCTCGTTGCCTTACATGTCAGAAAGTCAAAGTTGAGCAACAACGACCTTCAAGACTACTGCAAAACCCTGCAATTCCTGAGTGGAAATGGGAGAACATCACTATGGATTTTGTGACAGGACTACCAAAAGTCCGAAACCATGATGCCATCTGGGTGATTGTAGATCGATTCACGAAGACAGCTCATTTTCTCCCAATCAGTATTCACTACTCTCCCGATAAACTTGCAGACATTTATATCAAGGAGATAGTACGTTTACATGGTACGCCAAAGAACATCATATCTGACAGAGATCCTCGGTTCACTTCTAAATTTTGGAAGGCGGTACACGAGGCTTTGGGTACTAAGCTCCGATTCAGTACGGCCTATCATCCTCAGACAGACGGACAAACTGAGAGAACAATTCAGACATTAGAAGATATGCTCAGAGCATGCGTGATTGATTTCAAAGGTAGTTGGGACCAATTCCTTCCTTTGGCGGAATTCACATACAATAACAGCTATCATTCGAGCATTTAAATGGCTCCCTACGAAGCGTTGTATGGAAGGAAGTGCCAATCACCCTTATGCTAGGCAGAGTTATCCGAGAGGCAGATGTACGGGCCAGATATTGTTGATCAAACAACAGAGCAAATAAAGTTGATTAAGCAGAGGTTACTAGCTGCACAAAGTCGATAGAAGAGCTATGCTAACAAAAGGCGAAAACCTCTTGAGTTTCAAGTTGGAGACCATGTATTCATGAAGGTTTCACCTACTACTGGCATTGGGAGGGCGTTAAAGGTGAAAAAGCTTAGCCCAAGGTATATTGGTCCTTTCGAGATCTTGTCTAAGATTGGGCCAGTAGCGTATCAAATAGCTTTACCCCCAAGTTTGAGTAGACTACATGATGTCTTCCATGTGTCACAGTTAAAGAAATATCAACCTGATCCAGAACATGTGATTGAATATGAAGAGGTTGACATGAGAGATGATTTGACGTATGAGGTCACACCAGACCGAATCATTGATCGGCAGGAGAAACAACTAAGACATAGGAATATTTCATTCATCAAAGTGGTATGGAACGGGTTATCTCCTAGAGAAGCAACTTGGGAAGCTGAAGAAGACATGAAGAGACGATACCCAGAATTTATGACGATACCCAGAATTTATGTCTTCATACATGTAACCAATTTCGAGGACGAAATTAATTTTACGGGGGGAGAATTGTAACATCCCAAAATTTAATGTAAGGATTAATTTATGAAAACTAAATAGTAAGCTCAATTTTGGAACCTACAAAATATAAGGAAACTTAAATTTGACAAAGGGAAAAATTAGAACCTAGTGTGTGTAATTAATAGGATAAAAATATACCTATATGTAGAAAAAGACACACACCCACACTTGGAATTCCATGAGAGCATACGTATAACACCATCCATGCATTATGATTCCCTTTCTTCATAGTCAACACATGAACCATACACATACTCACACACACATCCTTCTTTTGGACACACAACATGTACTCCTCATCTTTTCTTTCATTTGGACAACACATACGTACAGCACACAAGCACACCTCACTGTAAATATAATATTCTCTTCCCTCTCCGTTCAACGTTCATGCAGCAACTGAAACATAAGAGAAGAAACATAAACATAAACACAGAAAACAGAAAAACTGAGAGAGAGAGAGAGAGAGACGAAGGAAGAACAAGCTCCAAATCTCACACACAACATCATAAACGTATTTAGGTAAGTTTCTTCTATTTTAACCTTAGATTTCCATTGGATTTGTGGCTGTTTTCTGGGTTGTTTTTCTGCTGGAAGTGATGAAGTTCACCGAAAACGTTTATGTCATCAATCAGTTTTAAAACCAGCAATTTTGTGTCTATTTTCCATGATATTTTTGATTCATTTTCTTCTGTAAACACGTCCCCAAACTCAAGGAACATGTTTAGGAGTATGTAGAGTCAAAATCTTTGAGATTAGAGTCCAAAATCATGGTTGCATGTGAGTTTTATCAACTCTGTTTTGGTCACCGGAAATTTTATCTAGTTCTTTTTTATATGGAAATTTTAGGATGTTTAGTATGAAATAGAATCAAGAAGAGCTCAATTTGGTGTCAAAACGAATAAGTTATTAATTTTGAAGTTAGACTGTCAAAACTGACGTTTATCAGAGTCAGTCCATTTCGTGTGGCTTTATGACCAATCAAAGCACATCCATTATTTACGAAACGTTACAGGGAGATAGTAGACATAACAAGATTTAAAATGAGTGGTAGAATGCATCATTTGGATATCTGTAGAGGAAGTTATGATTTTTGAAAGATGAGTTCAGAAACAGGTGCAATCCTGAACGTCCAGATTCTAGTAGTTGATTTCGTGGTGTTTTTGAATTATGTAATATTTTCCAATGGCCATGAAAATTTCCATAATTGAAGTACATATTCTTAGATTTAATGTTATATATATTTTGTGTTAATTAGATTAGTATACTAAGAGATATGAATTTTTGAAGTCATTTGCTCTCAAACTGTGTTTCTGGAAAACAGTTTGTTTGTGTTGAACGGTTGGAAAATCAAACCTTGACAAACAATTATGAAACTTTCCATATTTAAATTAGACATTCATAGCTTTAATTTTACGGGTAGAAAATAATTTTTGGACAAGTATATTAGGAGATATAGATTTTCAAAGTCATGCTATGTTTCTGGAGACTAATCTGGAATAAGGGTATTTCGGGAAATTCTGGGAGTAATATGGTAAAACTGGGTAGATTTTGATATTTTTCTATGAAATTATATTTCAAGAGTTTCATGTAGGCTTTTGACCCAGTCAATTTTGATTTTTCTAGAATTAGTTATGAGTTTTCAAAGTTAACTGAAAAATCTGTCAATTTGCTGAAGAATAGTAAAATTGCACTATGTAAAATTATATAGTGTATAAGCCACTAAAACTGAGATAATCATAAGAATATGATTAAAGATAGTAGTAATAAAAGTAATAACCAATTACTTATTAATTTTAATTTATAGGAACTGGTAAAAGCCCGAGCCGAAGAAAAGGTTTTGGATAAACAGTTGGACTGAAAAAGGACCCAGGTAGTAATTCTTTCTTTCATACACTATGTGATTATTTATATGTTGTGTATTCCATTTTCTGTAACATGACAGTGCCTGTGGCACAACACGCGAATAAGGCAGGGTCTAAACATATCGTTTGACCATGGACACGAGTTTAGCTAGGGTTGCAAACAGTCGTTTGGCCTTGGACAGTATGCATACAACACGAGTTAGCATTTTACATATCATGGTGCATTGCATATTTATTTATCGCATTTTATATGACTGATTGTATATTACTACTGAGATTCATTCGAATCTCACCCTTTTTCAACATCTAAAAATATTCCAGCAAAGAACAGCGGCTCTAAGGGCAAAACCGTAATTACTAGTGATTGAAGTTCCGGTCCTAGCCAGGAGTTACAACTGATTATCTTTAGTTGTGGAATTTATTTCTTTTGTACTCTGTATATATTTTCAACCTATATAAGGATTTTCTGTAATATTAGTAAGTACTTATTATCAGTATAGTTTCACTATTTCTGTATGCCATCTGAACTACGCATTTATTATATAATGAATATCAGAATATAAGGGGTTTGACATAATACATCTAAATTAAGAAGCAAATGACATTGATGGTGATTGGATTGTAATTGATTGTCTTGAACTTGGGGTTTTCTAGTAAATGAAAACAAATTTCAAAATAATTCATCTCATTGATGTTATTTGATATTCGGATTAGCAAATTTAGTGTGAAGTCATTGTGGAGGGCAAAAAAATATAAATTAAAAAATACAAAAACTAATATCTCATTTATGTTGATAGGATTAAATTAGGAAATTGATTGGGGAAAATATAAATAAATAAAATTAAAAAATATCTCTCATTTATGTTGATAGGTTTAAATTAAAGAATTACTTGTGGGAAAAATAATAAAAAAATGAAAATTCAAAAAAACTTTCATTGATGGTGATTAGGTCAAATTGGGAAGTTTTATTAATGGAAAATACAAAAAAAATTTAAAAAATCTCCTTTTGATAGTGATTAGATCAAGTTGGGAAGTTTTTATTAATATAAAATATAAAAAATTTAAAAAAAATGAAAATTAAAAAAAGAAAGGGAATTTATAAAGAAAACCCTACCTTAAGATTATAAATAGGGGAGCAAAGGGAGATCGAAGGCACAAAAAACTAGAAGAGTAAAGACACAAGAAAATATAAAGAGAAAAGAGTCACAGAATAAGAGTGAATTATTGATTGTGTTCATCTTTTTATTTTCTTCTTCTTTATACCCAAGGAAAGCTTATGCTCGCTTTTATGGTTAGTGACACATACGTGATGCCTCAACACCAATGGCTAGAGGGTAAATCTAATGTGAAATTTGGATTGATTTGTTTTTTTTATCATTTATCATTTTCTCCCTCTTCTATTTTTATTGTTTCATCTCTATGCCTAAGGAAAGCATATGCTCTTGTTATTGTTGTCACCTGTGTGAGCTACAACGTTATTGTTACAAGGTGCAATCCAATATGATTTGGATTATTTTATCTTGTTTTTCTTTACCCTTTTTTTTCTTATATCTTTCCTCTCTATTCTTTTCTTTTTCATTATTTTTTCTATTTAATCTTTTAATCTCATATAATTGTACCATTCATCCCTCTTTCTTTTTATTTCTTTCACTCCACCACCCCAACAATATTCATGCTACTCTCTTCTTGTTGATATTCTGAGGATATGCCCAACAATGTTTGTGTGTTACTTGGACCACAGAGAAGGTACGCGTCCTTTATTCATTGACTTGACATGTGATTGTTTGCTTTCACCACTTATTTTTATTGTTGGGATGTGTATTACAATTTTGTTATTTTCATCTCTCCCTCTAACATAAGTTTTCTTTATAAAAAGTAAAAAGAAAAATGATTGTGACCCATTTTCATAAATGAAAATAGTAAAGAAAAAAGATTCTCTTTTTATCAAAATAAATGAAATTGAATTTAAAAGGGATTTTTAGCATGTGAGGTTTTTAAAGCCTCCTCAGGTAAAAATTGATTATTCTTCCATGTGAGATTATAGGAATCTCCTAAGGAATTTTAGTCCAAGAGCCTTCCAAAATCTTTTCTTTTATTCAATAAAAAAAATAGAAGAGTTGTTTTCATAAAATAAAAAAATACCAAACAAATAAGAAATCATTTTCTCCAATAAATCAAGGGAACATTTTTCTTAAAAAATATAAACAAAGTGACATTCATCTCTACTGCAAACTATGTAGGCTTTGATCCTTCTAAAGGATACATAGACCCTAAGCTCTTTTCCTAGGTCAAGTTCAACTTTGTAAATAAATATTTTTTTTATTAATTTCTTTTTTTTTTGTAAACATTTTCTTAATTTCTTTTCTTCTTTGGGTAAATATGATAAAATTAAAGGCCATATTCATTTTTTAAATAATTGACCTAGGGTAACCGTTCTTATAAATAGGGTGTTGTGGGGTGCCCAACACTTTTCCCACACACAATCGACTCCCGAACCTTATATGGTTTCCCTTTTTTAAAAAACAAAGTTTCCAAAATTACCCTTTTCCTAAATCTTTTGTGGTGACTCCATATTTTTCAAATTTTGGGTGCTACAATATATTATATATTTTTTATCTCCCACTTATAATTTGTAGGTACACGGCGTGTTTGACTTGTGAGTACACCTGACATTCACACTCCATTTCATAAGATAGAAACTGCACACTGCGAAATATCTCCTCTTATATGAATATTTTATTTTGATGATATCATCTTGGTTCAATGAAAAATGCCACGTAGTTGATGCTTAAAATACAGGTAAATATACCACTTTCTATATATATATATATATATATAGAAAGTGGTATATAAAAATGATCAAAGTGGTGGTATAGATATACACGTAAATCTACTTTTGATTATGGGTATCGATATAATCTCTAGCTAGAAAGAAGAAACGTATATAAAATAATTTTAAAAGTAAAGCATATCACATAATTGACATGAAAATAATTGTATCGAAAAAATAACATGAAAAAGAATTAAAAGCAATGCTGTGCATAATTGTTATGTCTAAAAGCGGAAGAGTTGCATAATATTAATGTCATATGATACATTCACTGCATAATCAATCTATAATTTAAACATTTACTAAAAGGAAAAGAAGTTAAGAATATGCACTTTTTATGATAACCCTTTGGGCCACCCAGTGTCCTTCACTTTTTCTACATCCTATTTCCAAGTATTTGAGCAAGAGATTAATCTGGATTATGGCTCTGTGATCGATGCTTTTTACACTGTTTTTTTCCTCTTAAAGTTGCCTATGAATAATTTTTTTGTCTCTAACATAAAACATGGATGATTATATAGAAATTTGTTTATATTATAAAAAATGGGTAATTTGCGACAATTGCCACAATGAGTATGGAGCACACAATCAGAAAGAGCAAGGAACAATGGAGAGTCAAGTCTGGGGCTTTGGAGTGTGGTCGAAGGAAAGCTGATAAAGCCAAATACAATCCATTCAATTTTTTTTTTATTACAACGGTGGCATGAGTTGAACCCGTGCCGGGGTGGGCCTAAGGCCACTTCAATGACCACTACGCCACTAGGCGCTGGTTATCCATTCAATTGTGTGTTTGACAAAGTTGCAAAGTAAAATTGCCGTGAAGACTAAATATTTTCATATTTTCATTCCTGAAAAAATGTCTCATCTAATTTAATTAAACTTATCCAGAGAAATTAAATGAGTTAGCTTAAATTAATGTAACTAGGACTGGATTGTTCAATATTATTATTTGAGAAAAATTAATTTAGTATGTAGTTGATGCCTTGAGAAACATTTAAAATGAAAAATTGTAGTATTCCCTCCAAGTGCAAATGAATATGATAAATGAGAGAAGTAAATTGAAAAGGAAAAAAAAAGGACATAAATGACGAACATGTTACTAATGACTAATGAGTGTTTCTTCATTTTTGAACAACAACAGAGCCTGAAAATAATTAAAATTAAAGAAAATGAAGAGTGCCTAAGCTCAATGTGCTTAGCCCAATTTAGCCTGACTAGCTGAAGAAAATCCGATTTTGACGCATCAACATTACTATTAAAAGTCCAACAAGTAGATGCTATGTATTTGGATTTGGATTTTGACTTATAATAAGTTGTCACCACAATCAAGCAGGAGAGAAACAACTTTAAAATGGATTTGGATTGTTAGATGTGTTCCACTAGTAGGTGCTATGTGTAACATCCCAAAAATTTAATGTAAGGATTAATTTATGGAAACTAGATAGTAAGCTCAATTTAAAAAAATTGTCAAACCCCTTAATATTCTGATATTCGCTATATAATAAATGCGTAGTTCATATGGCATACAGAAATAGTAAAACTATAATGATAATAAGTATTTATTGATATTACAGAAAATCCTCATATATGTTGAAAAATATATACAGAGTACAAAATAAATAAATTCCACAACTAAAGATAATCAGATGTAACTCCTGGCTAGGACCGGACCTTCAATCGCCAGTAATTACGGTTTTGCCCTTAGAGCCGCTGTCCTCTGCTGGAATATTTTTAGATGTTGAAAAAGGGTGAGATTCGAATGAATCTCAGTAGTAATGTACAATCAGTCATATAAAATGCGATAAATAAATATGCAATGCACCATGATATGTAAAATGCTAACTCGTGTTGTATGCATACTGTCCAAGGCCAAACGATATGTTTGCAACCCCGGCTAAACTCGTGTCCATGGTCAAACGATATGTTTAGACCCTGGCTTATTCACGTGTTGTGCCACAGGCACTGTCATGTTACAGAAAATGGAATACACAACATATAAATAATCACATAGTGTATGAAAGAAAGAATTACTACCTGGGTCCTTTTTCAGTCCAACTGTTTATCCAAAACTTTTTCTTCGGCTCGGGCTTTTACCAGTTCCTATGAATTAAAATTAACAAGTAATTGGTTATTACTTGTATTACTACTATCTTTAATCATAATCTGCTGATTATCTCAGTTTCAGTGGCTTATACACTATATATTTTGCATAGTGCAATTTTACTATTCTTCAGCAAATTGACATATTTTTTAGTTAACTTTGAAAAATCATAACTAATTCTAGAAAAATCGAAATTGACTGGGGTCCAAAGCCTACATGAAGCTCATGAATCATAAGGGCTGCTACCTGTATTGTTTTGCGGCTCAATGCATCTGCTACTACATTAGCCTTGCCTGGATGATACTTGATCTCCATATTATAGTCTTTAAGTAACTCCATCCACCTGCACTGCCGCATATTGAGCTCTTTCTGATCGTATAAATACTTTAAGCTCTTGTAGTCACAGTACAACTCTACAGTCACCCCATAGAGATAGTGTCTCCAGATTTTTAGTGCAAATACAATTGCCGCTAATTCAAGATCATGTGTAGGATATTTTTGTTCGTGAGGCTTCAGCTGACGAGATGCATATGCCACTACTCGGCCTTGTTGCATCAAAACACATCCCAATCCATACCCACAGGCATCTGTATAGACAACAAAGGTCAACTGTGGATCTGGGATTGTTAGCACTGGTGCTGTTGTTAATTTCTGTTTCAGCTCTGTGAAGCTCTTCTCACAACTGTTGTCCCACACAAAAGGTTGAGTTTTTCGTGTTAACTTTGTCAATGGCAAAGCTATTCTAGAGAAATTTTGTATAAATCACCTGTAATAACCTGCAAGACCCAGAAAACTACGTATCTCAAATACAGTTTCTGGCCTCTTCCAGTTCAGTATTGTTTCCACCTTGTTTGGATCCACTGAGACTCCTTGCTGTGAGACTACATGACCCAGAAATTTCACTTCTGAAAGCCAAAACTCACATTTACTTAGCTTGGCATAGAGTTGCTTACTTCTCAACGTGTTTAATACAACTCTCAAGTGGTGTTCATGTTCTGCTTTGCTTTGGGAGTATATCAGAATGTCATCAATAAAGACTACCACGAATTGGTCCAAGTGTGGATGAAAAATTTGATTCATGTAGTCCATGGATACTGCCGGTGCATTGGTCAGCCCAAATGGCATTACCAGAAACTCGTAATGGCCATATCGTGTTCTGAAAGCAGTCTTTGACACATCTTCTGCCTTTACTCTGAGTTGGTGATAGCCTGATCTCAGGTCAATCTTTGAGAACACACAAGCTCCCGATAGTTGAACAAGTAAGTCATCAATTCTGGGAAGCGGGTATTTATTTTTAATAGTCACCTTGTTTAACTCCCTGTAATCATTACAGAGTCGTAGGCTGCCATCTTTCTTTTTCACGAAAAGCACTGGAGCTCCCCATGGTGAAACACTGGGTCTGATGAACCCTTTCTCTAGCAGTTCTTCAATCTGCTTTTTCAATTCTGCCATCTCACTTGGTGCCATTCTGTTTGGGGCTTTTGATATTGGTTCTGCTCCAGGCTTAGTGTCAATTGTAAACTCCACTTCCCTGTCTGGGGGTAATCCACTGATATCCTCTGGAAACACATCTGAAAATTCATTTACAATAGGGATACTCTCTAATGTTGTTCCAGCCTCTGTTTGCATAGAGAAAAACACTATATATCCCTGACAACCTTTATGTAAACATTTCTCAGCCTCAGCTATGGAGAGAAAGTTCAGGTTGATTTTCGTGTTAGGTTTAACTAGTGGATTAGGGTAAATGACCCTTTTCCTTCCACAGTCTAACAATACATTATTTGCAGTTAGCCAGTTGATTCCGAGAATCACTTCGAGTTGTTTCAATGGTGAACAAATCAAGTCTACTGTAGACTCAAGCCCCTCAACATTTACTATACAATTTAAACAAACTTCTGTGGTGACGAACCCGTTACCCGTAGGCGTGGATACCGTCAAGTCATATGGTAACCTATACATGCTCAAGCCTAGTCGTATTACACAATCATATGCAATAAATGAATGACTAGCTCCTGAATCGAACAATGCTTGTACTAGATTGCCATTAAGAGAAATTATACCTTTAATCAGCTCTGGTGATTTTCGGGCCTCTTCTTATGTTAATGCAAAAACCCTACCCTGCATTTGTTGCCTCGGCTTTCTAGGTTTGGGTCTCTGTCGACAATCCTTGGCATAATGCCCTGGCTTGTAGCAGTTATAGCAAATAACCTGTCCTGTTGGTGTTGACACTTGCTTTGCCTAGCTACAAGTCTGACCATAATGATAGGGCTTGCCACAGTGTCTGCACATTCTGTTCCCAGGGTGTCTTTGGCTGCCTCGACTGTCAAACTGATTAGGTTTCTTATTACTGCCGCTTGAAGAACCACCCTGATATTGGCGCTTCTGAAAAGAATTTCCGCCACCAAAAGTATTTTTATTACTAGTACTCCTGTGGCTGTGTAACTCTAGCAGGTTGTGTTCAATAATTCGACACTCCTCAACTGCCTTGTTAAATTGTTTGAAATGTTTGGAAACAAATTTTTCTTTTAACTCCGGCTTCAATCCACGTATCATCATATCCGAACTCAATCCTTCGTTATTACAGACTTTTGAATAGGAAGAGTATTGGGATAGACGAGTAAATCTGGTCAGGTAGTCATCAAAATTGTCCTTATCACCCTGCTGAATAGCCAGGAACTCAGTTTCTTTGGCAAGTCTCACTGATCGAGGAAAATATTTCTCATTAAATTTCTCTTGAAACACTTCCCATGTCAGAGGAATGTTCCTTTCTCGTAGGATTGCTTCAATGCTTTCCCACCAGCGATCAGCTTCTCCCTCCAGCTTATAGATGGCTAGACGGGCTTTAATGTTGTCAGGGTACTCCAAGATTCTAAAGATTTTCTCCAAACAGAATAGCCAGTTCTCTGCATCTTCAGGATCAAACTTTCCTATGAAAACAGTCAGTTGATGTTGGTTCATTCGAGTTACCAAGGTCTGCATACTCTCAGCTTCAACAATCGGAGCTTCGGGCACTACTGGCTTAGGCTTAGGAGGTTGTAGATGACCTCCGTCATGTCCATCAAGATTATCATTATGGGCTTCTTCATCGGCATTTCGCTTTTGTTGTCTTTCTCTCACTTCATTTCGAAGTTTGTTTAAAGCATTATGTTGCTCCAGCATCATCCCCATCAGTTGTTGTATTGGGTCGGGTCTAATGTTTGGTTCTTCATTAATATTCCCGTGTCTTCCTCTGCCCCGGCCTCTGTCGCGACCTCTACCTCGACCTCTACCGCCGACTCCACCGCCTCTTATTATTGCCATCTTTATGATTCACTATATCAAAAAATGAGGAAAAGGTAAATTTCACATACTTATATCAGTATACTATTCTGATATTGCCAGAACCGCATAGCTCTGATACCAAAATTGAGCTTACTATCTAGTTTCCATAAATTAATCCTTACATTAAATTTTTGGGATGTTACACTATGCATCGGAGAATTTGAGAAAAATAATATAAAATAAAAGTGATAATATATATTTTTTTTACCATATATACAATATTATTATAAACAAATAGAGATAAAATCGTCTTTAATTTACTCAAAGATAAAAAATTGAAAAATTATACACATTTTAACTCTTGATGAGAACATGGTCTGACCAATAAAACAAAATACAATAACAAAATGAACAGTTAATAATGAAAAATATATATAATGATTAAAGTTACACTCTAGAAGAAGTTGATGCGTGAAAGGAGCAAGAAATTTGTGCGGTCTTTACTTCTTTTTTTTTTTTTTGGTATCTTTACATTATTTCATTTTTGGTCAAGTCTGGTTGGCCTAAGTCTCTATATCCCCACAAAAACGTTATTAAAGAGTCACAATCAAATTGACAAACACTACATAAGAAAGTCTCCTTAATTTGTAGGAACATGTAGTGCTTGACTCGTGAGTAGATCAAGGTCATGCTCCATTTCACACGGCACAACTAATACATACATATATGTCTATGTATTTATACATCCTTATGAATATTTCATATTTGTAATATTATTATTGGAATGTGTGAGGTTTGGATTTGATTGTCTATATGAAAATCATTTTAACGGTAAATTTTTAAATACTTTTGTGAATATTCTTAGAGTTGTGAGATATATCTGGTCATAACGAGCATACTTTAAACTCAATTTGTTAACTTCTAGAGAGTACCCGGGAAAAACTTATAAAATAATTCGATTATTTCGTTGTTTAGCTCTGTTTTTCGATTCCAAAAAGTAGAGTATATTTTAATGGGAATGGAACGTCATATCTAATGAATCTCATAGAAAAAATACTAATCAATGAGCCAATCAACACAGAGAATAAAGGGATGAAATAATCATCTCAACGTATTTTGGGCTCATAAATCAACTCCAAAAAACTTAAAGGGTTAACAAAGTGGATACCGATTTGCTTTTATATATATATATATGTACACACACACACAGACACACATGAATTCTTATAATTTGATCTACATTTCAATGTTTAAAAGAAAATATTCGCACATTCTTTTGTGCTTAATGTTATGCTCTTCTATGTCTTCTACTAATTAACCGTTTTTGAATAATCAATCCACTCCAACATCGCCATATTTAACAGATCAAATTTACAGAGTACACAAAAAGGGGAATCACCAACTTAGTGACCCAACAAAAAAAAAATTGTGGTCTTTAACTTCTTCATTCCCTTCATTAATTATTTAATTTAATTGAGTGAGGTGAGTTTTCTCTTTAAAAAAGTGAGAAGTCCTCTTTCGAAAATAGAAGCAGTGGATAAAGAAAAACATAAAGTTCAAGAATATGGACTTTTGTCACTTCAAATAAAAATTGACACATCTAAATAAAATAGGAAAATTAAAAAGGCTCTAACGTTTATTATAATGACACATCTAATTAATTTTGGTTGAAGCTGAATATAAAAGAAGTTGATGCAACAAAAAAGAAGTATCATTTTCACATGAACCCACAAAGCACGTTAGTGATCGGTAGATGGAATGCTTGACTTGGGAGTAGACCCCCAAGTCACACTCCATTTCACACGACACAGCTTCTCTCTCTCTCTCTCTCTCTCTCTCTCTACGCACACGCACACACATATTGGTAATAGTTCCTCCAATTCTTAATATATGACCTAATTGTGAAGTTGATTTTGGCCTAAATGTATGATATGTTTTCCATATTTGTCTATCTTTTCCAAATTTTTCTCTATTGATGTTCCTTCAACTATAATAAAGTAAAAGAGAAATGGAAGGAATTAAGGAAAATAATTAGGTATTTTAGAAAAAGCACATCTTATTAATTACCTTAACTGACATATTTAATTTAATTAAATTAGGTAAATACATATTACATTAAAGAATGGGGGAGTAACATTTAAATAGCACAGCATTCTTTTTTTTTTAACAGATTTTATATATTGTTGTGGATTTCGTATGTATATTTAGAAGTCACAACAGTCAGTTGAACAATCCACCTTTTCACGCCGGAGAGTTAAAGAGACCATTATGTGCAATTTTTAAGTTTGAAGCATTATGGAAAATTATATTAAAAGATATAACATCCTAATGAAATTAAAGTTAGTTTATTTTATACGAATATAGGTTGCATTATTTTATGTAATGGGATTTTCATTATTATTTTTAAAGCAAAACCTGAATGATATTTTAGAGATTATCTATTTTTTCATGAATAATCTAAAACATAAAATAATCAATATAAAAATTAGCCGGTCAAGTATGAAATAATTTCTCAGAAGATTTTAAGACTCATATTTAATTCATTTAAGAAACAATACTACCTCTGGTTTTTAATATAAAACCTAGATAACTAATTTAAGAAGATTAAGAAAGTTAAATAAATCATTTAATTATAATATGTATTACATTATTTCTCAGAAATACTTATCTATAACATTAGATTATATATTAGTTTATAAGTTAGACAAATTAGTTTAAGCAAATGGAAGGAAAAAAGAAAAAAAAAGTTTAAACAAATTAGCCAAAAAAAAAAGAACAAACCTTTGAACCATGCTATAAAGTCCTAATTAATGGATTGGATTTCGAAAGTTGTATTCTGTTGAGCTTCTCTTCATTCACTCAAGAATTGTGCATGTGTACGATCAATTGTATAAAGCACATAGTTTTATATAATTGATCTTTCAGCACCTTTTATTTTTTTTAGCTAGATATAGATATCTTCTTATTAAAGATAATTCAATTAATTTAATTCCAAGCATTAAATGTGAACACCTTTTTCAGTCAAATCTTAGTTTGCTGTAGTGTGAGAGAGGCCCTACCCTTATTGGTAACACCGCTTATGTTGATGTCTCTAGGATTTGTTTTCGGGTGCCTAGCTTGGGGCTCTTTAGCCATGGATATGGAAAGAAACATTCGTCGCAAGCCCAATGACTTCATGTCTTCAGTGCTCCTCCTGGGCCCATCTCTTAGGTTGTCATGTCCAAGAATGTTTCTTAACTGGATCCACCCTACTGTAAATCAAGTTACCTAGTGGACGCTCTAGCACAAAATCAATAATTACTATTGTTGATTTTAAGTCATTTCAATTTTTTTGGGTGTGTTATAAAAATATGGATAATCAGAGAGAATAAGAAACTAAGAAGAGAGAAATTTGAGAGAGAAATCAGAGGGAAATTCTCATTCAGTTGTGTGTACAGAATTCTCAGCCCAAGGCTCCTATTTATAGGCAAAAAACGCGTATGAATAGTAAAATGCGCATATGAACAGTAACTGCTACAGTACGCTACAGTGAACCGCGTATGCTACAGTAAAACGCGTATGAACAGTACTTCTACAGTAAAATGCTACAGTGATGAATAGTACTTTAATCATTGATGAATAGTGTCATCTGATCTTATATGCCTAACTGACTGGGAGAGTAAATTGGCTTAGATGAGGGTTAATGGACATCCACATAATCAATATTCATAACACTCCCCCTTGGATGTCCATTTATGAATGTGCCTCATTAAAAACTTTAACTAGGAAAAACCCAGTGGGATAAAAACCTAGCCAAAGAAAAGAGTACATCATTCATTGATACACTGTCCAGTGCTGCCTCATTAAAAATCTTTCTTTCAACAGATATTTATTAAGACGATTATACCACATGCGCCCCGATTGCTTCAGGCCATACAGGGACTTATTTAACTTAATTGAATATTGTTCTCGAAAACTTGAATTATATGCTTCTGACACCTTAAGTCCTTCAGGGACTTTCATATAAATATCATTGTCAAGTGACCCATATAAATAGACAGTCATGACATCCATTAGATGCAGATCAAGCCCTTCTTTTACTGTTAGGCTAATTAAATAACGAAAAGTAGTTACATCCACTACAGGTGAATACGTTTCTTCAAAATCAATGCCGGATCTTTGTGTAAAGCCTTGGGCTACAAGACGTGCCTTATATCTTATTATTTCACCCTTTTCATTTTTCTTTCGTACAAAAACCCATTTGCATCCAACTGGTTTTACATCTTCAGGTGTAAGGACTACAGGTCCTAATAATTTTCGTTTTTCTAATGATTTTAATTCTGCATTAATGACATCTTTCCATAGGGGCCAATCTTTTCTTTGTTGGCACTCACTAATGGATTTTGGCTCATGATCCTCAATATTATTCATTACATCTTTTGCATATAATAAGCAAAAATGTCGTCAACGTTGACTTCATTTCGATCCCATTGGATTCCATTCATAACATAATTTATTGAGATCTCATTATTTTCACATATATCAGGTACCTGGTGTCAAACCCCTTAATATTCTGATATTCGCTATATAATAAATGTGTCGTTCAGATGGAAAACAGAAATAGTGAAACTATACTGATAATAAGTACTTACTGATAATACAGAAAATCCTCATCTAGGTTGAAAAATACATACAGAGTACAGAAAAAATAAATTCCACAACTAAAGATAATCAGATGTAACTCTTGACTAGGATCGGACCTTCAATCACTAGTAATTACGGTTTTGCCCTTAGAGACGCTGTCCTTTGCTGGAATATTTTTAGATGTTGAAAAAGGGTGAGATTCGAATGAATCTCAGTAGTAATATACAATCAGTCATATAAAATGCGATAAATAAATATGCAATGCACCATGATATGTAAAATGCTAACTCATGTTGTATGCATACTGTTCAAGGCCAAATGACTGTTTGCAACCCCGGCTAAACTCGTGTCCATGGTCAAACGATATGTTTAGACCCTGGCTTATTCGCGTGTTGTGCCATAGGCACTGTCATGTTACAGAAAATGGAATACACAACATATAAATAATCACATAGTGCATGAGAGAAAGAATTACTACCTGGGTCCTTTTCCAGTCCAACTGTTTATCCAAAACTTTTTCTTCGGCTCGGGCTTTTACCAGTTCCTATATATTAAAATTAACAAGTAATTGGTTATTACTTGTATTACTACTATCTTTAATCATATTCTGCTAATTATCTCAGTTTCAGTGGCTTATACACTATATACTTTTGCATAGTGCAATTTTACTATTCTTCAACAAATTGGCAGATTGTTTTAGTTAACTTTGAAAAATCATAACTAATTCTAGAAAACTCAAAATTGACTGGGTCCAAAGCCTACATGAAGCTATTGAAATATAGTTTCATGGACAAATATCAAAATCTACCCAGATTTACCATATTACTCCCAGAATTTCCCGAAATACCCCTATTCCAGATTAGTCTCCAGAAACATAGCATGACTTTGAAAATATATATATCCTAATATACTTGTCCAAAAATTATGTTCTACCCGTAAAATTAAAGCTATGGATGTCTACTTTAAATCTGGAAAGTTTCATAATTTTGTGGCAAGGTTTGATTTTCCAAACGTTTGACACAAACAAACGGCTTTCTAGAAACACAGTTTGAGAGCAACTGACTTCAAAAATTCATATCTCTTAGTATACTAATCCAATTAACACAAACTATATATCAAATTAAATATAAGACTATGAACTTCAATTCTGGAAATTTTTATGGCCATTGGGAAATATTACATAATTCAAAAACACCACGAAATCAACTACTAGAATCTGGACGTTCAGGATTGCACCTGTTTCTAAACCCATCTTTCAAAAATCATAACTCTCTCTACAGATATCCAAATGATACATTATACCACTCCTTTTAAATCTTGTTATGTCTACTATCTCCCTGTAAATTTTAGTAAATAATGGATGTGATTTGGTTGGTCATAAAGCCACACAAAACTGACTGACTCTGATGAACATCAGTTTTGGACAGTCTAACTTCAAAAATTGATAACTTGTTCGTTTTGACACCAAATTGAGCTCTTCTTAATTCTATTTGATACTACAAATCCTAAAATTTCCATATCAAAAAGAACCAGATGAAAAATCCATCTGTAGCCTCCGGTTGAGCTTCTGAAAGTTTCCGATAAAACCTCTGTTTTCCGGCGACCAAAACAGAGTTGATAAAACTCACATGCAACCATGATTTTTGGACTCTAATCTCAAAGATTTTGACTCTACATACTCCTAAACATGTTCCTTGAGTTTTGGGACGTGATTACAGAAGAAAAGGAATCGAAAATCTCATGCAAAACGGACACAAACTTGCTGGTTTTGAAACTGAACGGTAACAAAACGTTTTTGGTAACTTCTCTTGATTCCAGCAGCAAAACAACCCAGAAAACAACCACAAATCCAATGGAAATCCAAGGTTAAAGTAGAAGAAACTTACCTAAACACGTTTATGATGTTGTGTGTGAGATTTGGAGCTTGTTCTTCCTTCGTTTCTCTCTCTGTTTGCTGTGTTTCTGTGCTTCTGTTTCTGTTTCGTTTCTATTTTTCTTTTCAGAGCTCTCTCTCTTTGCAGCTGAACGTAAATGAGAGTTGGAGGAGTTTGTGAGCTGTACGTATGTGTGTTGTATGCTGGTCAAATGGGAAGAGAATGTGTGTGTGTGTGTTGTTCCAATGAGAGAAGAGGAAGAGAATGAGTCACAATATGCTGTACGTGTGTGTGCTTATGATGCTCCAAGTGTGGTAAATGAGGAGGCTGTACGTGTGTCTTCATGCATGGTGAGTATATGTGTGTTTGTCTCATGTGTTGGTAAGCTTTTAAATATATATAGGTATATTTTTATCCTATTAATTACACACACTAAGTCCTAATTTTTCCCTTTGTCAAATTTAAGTTTCCTTAAATTTTGTAGGTTCCATAAATCGGCTTACTATCTATTTTCCATAAATTAATCCTTACATTAAATTTTTAGGATGTTACACCTGGGTCTCTTCTGGGACTACAACATTCTCTTCTGGAGATATCTCTGTTGGAGATAATAACTCTTCAGGAGATGGCTCTTCTGTAGCTATTAAATTTTCTTGATTATCCTCAATTTGACCATCTATATTCTTTGTTCCTTTTCTTTTTCGAGGATTTCTATCTTTGGAACCGATAGGTCTGCCACGCTTCAAGCGTGCTTTAGATTCGTTCATAGTTGATTGTCCTTCAGGGACATCAATTTTAACAGGAGCATTAGCAGCTGGGACATATGACTTTGTCACTTTCTTAGGGTCAATAAATGCTTCTGGCATTTGATTAGCTAAATTCTGTAAATGAATTATCTTTTGAACTTCCAGTTCACATTGATTTGTATGAGGATCAAAATGAGCCAATGATAATTCATTCCAGCTAATTTCCTTACCCGGATGCTTATTCTCTCCCCCTAATGTTGGGAAAAATGATTCATCAAAATGACAATCAGCAAATCGTGCAGTAAATAAATCTCCCGTAGATGGTTCTAAATATTTTATGATTGAAGGAGATTCATACCCAACATATATTCCCATCCTCCTTTGAGGACCCATTTTAGTGTGTTGTGGTGGTGCTACTGGCACATATACCGCACACCCAAAAGTCCTTATATGGGAAATATTAGGTTCCTGACCAAAAACCATTTGTAAGGGGGAAATCTTTAAGTAACTTGTTGGCCTGATGCGAATTAACATTGATGCATGCAAAATGGCATGGCCCCAAGCAGAAATTGGGAGATTAGATTTCATAAGTAAAGGTCTTGCAATTAGTTGCAACCTTTTAATCAATGATTCTGCAAGTCCATTCTGTGTATGAACATGAGCTACAGGATGTTCAATATCAATTCCAAGGGACAGACAATATTCATTAAAAGCTTTTGAAGTAAATTCACCAGCATTATCAAGACGTATTTTCTTGATAGGATAATCAGGGTAATGTGCTTTTAATCTAATCAATTGAGCAAGTAATCTCACAAACGCCAGGTTGCGAGAAGATAATAAACATACATGTGACCATTTAGTTGATGCATCAATTAAAACCATATAATATCTAAATGGTCCACATGATGGGTGTATTGGCCCACAAATATCTCCCTGTATCCTTTCTAGAAATGTGAGAGACTCACTTTCTACTTTGTTTGGTGAGGGGCGAATAATTAATTTTCCCTTGGAACATGCAGTACATGAGAAATCATGGGATTGTGGTATTTGCTTACACTTCAGGGTATGTCCACATGAATTCTCAATTATTTGTCGCATCATAATTGAACCGGGATGGCCTAACCGGTCATAAAATATAAAAATGCAATATAGTAACAGGAAATTCATAAAGACAATAAATAATTCATAAAGTAAGATATTGCAACAAAAATTAAAACTTTATGGCTTTAAGCCATTTAGTTCTTATGGCTTCAGGCCAAATAGTCTCATGGCTTTAGACTAATTTGTATAATGGCTTCAGGCCAATTAATCTTATGATGAGAAATTAAATATATATAGCATCTGGCTTTTTATCTTCAGGATAAATAAAAGTTGTACATAGCTTCTAGCTGTGATATATATGGCTTCTAGTCATATAATAAGGAATCATATAGATATGGCTTCTGGCTATATAATAGGAGATCATAGGGATATAGCTTCTGGCCATATCATAAAAATTCAAATAATATGACTTCTGGTCATATAATTTCAGAAATTGGATGTGGATGGCTTCTGGCCATAATAATAATAATAATATAAATGAACTTGTAAATGATATATATATAAGATATAATAACAATAGTGATCTCCAATCCAAACCATGGAACCCGATGTTCATAACAATCGGTAAATATATATTTCTTAATTCCATATAATGGTTCAGATTATCCCAGATCTATGAAATAAAGATATTATAAAATAAAGTATAAATTATCAAAGAAACTATAAGAATATCATACCTTTGGCAGAGCTTCGTACTGATAACGTGTTATAAAACCTAGAAAATAATCATTTCTTAAAACGCTATTAAAAACACTTTGTATGCAATTTATGAAATTACTAAGTTTTCTAAAATGCCAAACCCCATTAACTGATGAATTTAGTACCAAAAGAGAGGAACCCTTACTCTAGAGTTTCTATTAAGCACTCTTAGTGTGTGATTTAAATTAATTGATGCAATTAGTTCAATACAACACCAAAATCAACTCAATATCTAAACAATACCATGTAAGACAATAGAGAATCAATGGAATTACACTTAAACATATATGTAACCACATATATTGATGAGCACAAATTTCAACATCAACTAATCCAAATCACAAATTAATCCAAACTAAGTACTTAACCAAGTAACAAAGGTTTAGCAATATAAATACAATCTCCAAAATAGAAAAACATAATTACAAAACTAAACAAATAGATTAAAATATAAAACTTCCTTTATACTACTTAGAACTCAAGCCCTTGGCTTCCATCTTTAAGAGTTTGAGAAATTTAGCCACTATAATTTGTCATCATAGCATCTCCCAACAATATCAATATTTCAGCCATGTAAAACAAACAGAAAACCAAGGAAGATAACTGGATTTGCTTGAACTCGCCAATAAAAGGCTGTGAAGAACAGAATAAAGATTGGTGGTAAATCAATGAAACTCTGCTCCATGGCCTTCCTGAGCTTCGTCTCTATTTCTAGTTCTCAAATTCACTGCTGCTACATGATTGATATAAAGTTGTTGTGTCTGGTGGTGGACAGAAGTTTACTGCTCTCAGCTCCCTCCCTTATTTGAAAATGCTTAGCTTTGATCCTCCATTCTCCACCTCTCCAACTCAGTGGTTGCTGCTCTCTGTTTTGCCTCTCCAACTCCCGGTGCTGTGGTGGAGGGTGAATGAAGGGATGTCGCGCAGAAACAATAATGATGAAGAGGAGAGTCGCTGACAATGAGATTGAGAAAGAAGGTGTAGGTGAGATGTATGAAGGAATAGATGCACTACTACAAAAGAGGCTTTTAGTGGCGCACCTTTAATGATGCTTCTTCAAAAAAATGCCATAGATAATTGTTTTTTCTTTAAAGAAAAAAGAAAAAATTAGAAGCTATGGCACTTTTTATTACAAATGTCATAGCTTAGTGATAGCTTTGTATGACCATTTCTTAAGAAAGCATCATACAAGATTTTTCTAAAAAAAATAAAATTAAGTGACAGCTATGGCGCTTTGTAGCAAAGGGCCATAGCTGGTGGTAAGCCTTGGATGACGCTTCCCCATGAAAGCTGTAAGACCCCATCTTATTATTGATACTGCTCAGAGTAGCACTTGTGTAGTTTAGTGGGCACATAGAAATAGTACAAATATACTGATATTATTAAAATAATATTGCTTGTTTATATACAGGCATTCCCCATAGGGGTGTATAGAATAATACAGACCTTAAAATAAATACAATCTCATCAGATAACCAACGCCTCCTCTCGTATTGGGCCCGAAACCTTTCGTTGCTGGTGATTACAATTATGCCTTTTGAGCTGCTGCCTATTGCTATAAACTTTACATGTTTATGGAAAGGGTGAGATTCGGGGGAATTTCAGTAGTAACATACTTTCAAATATATAGAATGCAAAAATAGATATGCTATACCATGTCATGCAAGATGATTGAAACTATGTGTACACTTGCCCAAGGTCAAACTACAAGTTTGCACCTTGGTCTACTTGGCGCCCCTATTGGGTCCCTGACCACAATATGGAAAATTGGTGTGTTTAAGACAT